>CABFOV010000853.1:14399-72043 GCA_902141375.1 Timema poppense
ATTTCCGGTAAAAACATCTTTCGCATTAACAATTAACAAGTCCCAAGGTCAAACCTTCGAATTAGTTGGGATCGATCTGCGAAATAAATGTTTTACTCATGGTCAATTATACGTTGGCCTATCGCGGGTTGGAGCCCCTGAAAATCAATTTATTTTGCTGCCACAAAATAAAACCACATCAAATATTGTTTACAGGGAGGCTCTTACTCAATAAATTAAATGGCTTTTGTTTTGCGGTTATGACCTTTTAACAATTAGTATAAGTATAAATAAAAAAAATATTGAAAAATGACAAAAAAAAAGTGAAAAATAATATATAAAAAAAATAAAAATAAAATATAAAAAACAATGTAAATACAAAAAAAAGTTTAAGAAAATATATTCACAAAAAAAAATTAATAACTTAGTTTTTTGTTTTCAATAAATGTTATTTTTTAGAAACTCACTGTAAAACATTGTGTATTTTCTTTTATTATATTATTATGCCCGTGCGAAGCCGGGTTGGGCTGCTAGTAACAATTAACTTTGTTCTCATAACTGCATTATTTCACGTGAAAGGTATTTATTGAAAATGAGATAGTTCCATATTTTCACTTACACCAATCCATAAACATGCCCCGCAAACCTAATTTATATAGTAACAGAACAACTTACACGCGATAATAATCGTGAAAGGTTTTTTGGCGGGGGTTTAGACTTAGAGTAAGACTCTTCAACCTTTGTATGTCCAAGGGCCAGAGTTTCGGTCCTTTGTTGGCTCGCGGGCCACGATACTATACCCAAAATATTCGGATTGAATGAATATTAAAATATTCGTATTATCTCATTATTATACACTTATATTCACATTAAGGATTAGGCCTGTCTCTGACTGATGAAATGTCTGAATAACCGTGAAGTATGTTCTTTGTAGTATTTCCCTATTTTTTGATTGTTTATAGCAGGAGGTAGCGGGATTTATCTTGTATACTAGAGTTTTCATTTGGCAGTTGAAAGTATATTTGTATAAAAACATAACACTTTTCTTCACGTAAAGAGCACAAATAATTTTTAAAATAACGTAGAATACGTAAATAAAATATTTATTTTTTTAGTTGAATATATAAAAATATATGTCTTCTGTATTTGTCATTTTTTCGTCAGAAATATTTCGGTATTTTTCATAAGCCAGCGGACCGAAAAAAATGGTACCGCGGACCATGGATGGATGACCCCTGACTTATAGGGTAGGAGTTAGCCTATATTCAGAATGATAATCAATATTTAATAATTGTGCAAATAAATTACATAAATGGTACGAAACACTCGTGCAAACTTTATCTTATATTTTGTTATAGTTTGGAACAATATTTAAAAAATAGATTATCAGTAAAACATTATTTAAATAGGGCTTTAAGATAAAAACGAATATACGATTTAGTGTGTAAATATTAAGCGCTCTTCAGAGCTTTCTTTTGTATTTATTTTCAAATAGAACAATTAGATACACTATTCATTTAATTTATTATTTGTTGATCAAGGACTTTTCTTTTAATTCTTTCTATTCAATGGGTGATGTAAATTTTAAAATGTTACGTGGTAAAATATTTTTATTAATAATAATGATTATTGGTGGATTTGTATTTAGTTAAATATCAATACAAAATCCTAGAATAATTTGTCTTCCTATTGTCTTTAAGCTATTGATCATTATGAATGGTATGGTAAGAAAATGTAGAGTGATTTTATTTTAAATTTCAAAATCAGTAAACTTCTCTTATATGAAGTGTTTAAGAAAAAAAATACATTATTATTTATCATGTAAAACACTCCTCAGATATATGTTTTGAACAAAATTTACTACAGCAATTTTTGAAAAAAATTTCAATTTTCAAAAATTTATTAGAAGTTAACTATTAATTTTAGAGCTACGGTAAAAAAAAAAATATTATTTTGCTTTAAGGTACAATATGCCATATAAATATTAGGTTTGAACAAAATCTTTCAAACGATCGACTGTAATCTTGGGTACAGATAAACATCCAGAGAGACAAACATACAGGCAGACAAATATTTAGACAAATATTATTACTATAATAACCACCTTTTTAGTTTAACTGCACACTGAACGTTGAAACTCATCATTATCTCGAGATCGAACATTTTCAGAATTACAATACTTTCTATATATGATACAGAAAAAATAAACCCGCTAGCCATGGTATATTTTCAATATTTAAAGTCTAGTTTATTATTAATAATTTTTAGCGGTGACTTTCATAGAGATTAGTTTTCAATTATTCATAACACACACATAAATGGCTACGTTACACAACACAAGTTCACATGAGGTATTCATTCTCGTTGGACTAACCTTACTAATAATACACATGTCCTGCTACTAGGTATGTCCTTACAAAAACAAAAGGCAAAGTGTACAAATAAATGCCTCCTGCATCAGTGTTTAATATTTAAGACTATTTAACTTTTATTTATAGATTGAAAACTAAATTAATCCTAAGTTGGTGGAAATATCAATCCAAATTTATCAAAAGGATATCTGAAATTTGGATTGAAGGCCAATTATAAATTGATTTTTTTGTAGTAAATGGTAAAATACAAAAACCTCTATAATATTAAAAGCCAGCTAAGACCTCTATTTAAAAAAAACAGGAAACAGTAGTAAGACTGTATTACAGTATTTGTATCTACAAAGTTTCGTACATTTTTTTGTTAATGGTTGTGTTTTTAGATGCCTCCCGCCTTTCTAATTCCAAGTTAATCCGGTTTAAATAAAATATAAAATGCTTTTTTTTAAAGCTGGTTTAAAGCTATAAGCTACGTTTATAAAACTCTTTTTAGTGTATGACTTGAAATTCTATGTTTGATGTGATTCCAGTGACTGATGTCAGGGCGTGGAAACGCGTGGTGGGGGAGGAGGGGGGCGGCCGGATTTTCATGTACACTTATAAACCCTTTTACTGGCTGAAGGTATATAGTACACTTTATTAGTTGACTTCCTTAGAAAAATTAGCTTTCTTCACCTTTTTACTGACGGCACTTAATTAATAAGTGACTAAACTAATGTTGATATCGGTCCAGTTTTTTTAGAACAATTGAAGCCAAAAATTATTTTTAGACATATTTTTTAATTTTCCATTCAATTTATGGTAAATATTTGAGAGTTTTAACTCCATTAAATATATGTAACTGTCTTACAAGGATGTACTTTTCAAGCCCAGGCAGAGTGTGTAATGAAATAAAATTTAATTTGGTAATCATTCTAATCAACATTTTCCACCCTTCATATGTTTTAAAATGTATGATTATTTTCAAAATATTATTATTATTATTATTATTATTATTATTATTAGCACCGCGTCTTACTACCCGTTCGGGTTATACGCACTTACGCTAATGTGTAATGGTAGGATGATTATGAGATGAAATGAAGGACCTACAATTTAACGTGGAATCCGAACCACGGTGGAGGCCTGGCATTCCCCACATTCACAAGATGTCTTGTCAGAGGTGAAGGATGGGTTTGGTAATATATTTTCAAAATGGAAAACTCAAAGTATCCATATGTGTTAGGAAATCCTCTCACAGTTGCCATCGTTCGCAGTTAACACCATTCAAATTGCAAACACTTGTGAAACATGGCTGAAAGACATGTTTTGTCTCTCTTTTTTTTCATCTAATTCTTTCACTTCTCGAAGGATGGATCATGATTTAACTAAAAAAAAATTGGATTGTTCTGGATCAATTTCTTTCGAAAGATACACAGTCATCCCACAGCAATGTACGGGAGTGGTCCACGTAAAATTAATCTCTCTATTTTCAAAAATCAAAACTGTTCGAATATAAAGAAACAGTCATTGAGCTACCGTACTGGGTTAAGATTAAAAATATAATAAATAAATAATTTTAAATTGATAAAAAGCAAGTTATACTACTAAAAAGCCACATGGCTGACTCACTCACTGACATTAATGTTTACCCACTTACAGATGAGCTAGGAACTTGAAATTTGGCAAACTTATAGCGTCTAGCCTGCAACCGACGGTAAAATAAAAAATTTAACCCCCGAACAGAATTCAAAATGCCGGATCAACTTTAAAGTCGGTGCGGACCTTTCTTAGAAGGGGTCTTGTGGCTAAACGGTAAGACCTATAAAAAAAACTGATCTGGATTTACATTAGCTTACACCCACTTGCAAATAAAACTCACTCGAGTCTTGGAGGCGTAGCCCCCAACGAGCAAAGCGAGTTCTTATATATAGACAGTAAGAACCCAGTCCTAACTAACATTCACAAGGCGGAGCACAGCAAGACTCCAACCTCAGAGTGTTCCCTCCTTACCTTCACTACCTTCACAAAAACAACATTATAAAGTGGAACACAACAAGCAGATGATTCATCATCGTCACCTTCTCACCTTCCAAAATACATTACAAGTGGCTTCAACAACGTGCAACATCACCAGAGAAACTTAACGTTTCAAGTGTAAATCGTGTTTCCCATTCTGCAACTCCAAAACACCACCACACATACAGTATATGGGAGCTACTATTGGCCTGCAGTTTCTCTCTTTTTAAAAAAAAAATCTATTTGAACAGTTTTTATTATCACTTTAACTTAGTATAGGCCTTCCCTTCTAAAATCAAAAGAAAGAAGGGTTTCTAACAAGACAACTGGTTCATGTCTTACTTTAAATATTTCAATAGATATTGTAAGTTTAAAAAAAAATTCAACCTAGTGTAAAAGATATTCATTTAAAAGTTTGCAGGCACTGTTCAAGACTATTATTAAAGTCGCCATAAATTCATGGGCTTTCTCACACTATTAAATGATACTTACGACGTGATAAATTTGTGTAAACTCGTGAAACTAATACACAATATTAATTTGCATATTTTGTTATAATCGAGTGATTTAAAATTATTGTTGATAGTTTATATTTCTTTCACTAGATTCATCAGTAAATATTATATAATACAGCATTTTTCTCTTATATAAATAATGACGTTCATTTTTAAGTTAATAAATGACAGCTCTAACGGGGAAACCAATGGGTTAGAGAGAGATAGTAAGTTTCTATAAGAGCCTATACTGTAATTTAAGAGTGGAATGGTCTATAATCTGTTTTAAAAGTGAGGGGTGGATCGGGTCTTGAGTATTTTCTGGGTGTAACTCAAATTTTCCCCCCTTGGTTGTGTTTCCCACTCTCTCTCCGTGAAAATGCTAGTACGTTTACTCTGTTATACTACCTACGTCATACTTAACCATGTATCCCAGAAGGGTAAAGATACGCACAGCAAAAAGGCAACATGAGATTAAACGTATATCTTTTTTAACCCTTCCTTACCCCTATCCTGATAGTGTATCCATGTGGATAGCTCTGATGGACAGTAATATGTGGAGCACAGATAAAGATAGCTATTAAATTAATTCGTCCAAAGAAACGTGCTATAAGGACATTTACTCTCATTTTTCCATGCCGGCAACAAATGCCCCTTCTCTCACGAATATGGGGCGCAGAAATAATGGTCCAAAGACCAAGAAAGACATGAAAGCTATGCTAGAACACGAACCACTTCGGGCCCTTAACTCGCAAGGGGTATGGGGGAGGGGAGTAGAAACTTTAGAGGAGGGGGAGGAAGAGGTCGCCATCTCTCTTTCTCACGGGGATTTCTTTGACGGACGGGAAGCGGTGAAAATGGTGTATGTCGTCACAAAGACGTAGAGAGAGAGAGAGAGAGAGAGAGAGAGAGAGGAAGGAAGAGTAACAACTCGATGAAAAAAACGGGAAGCGGTGAAAATGGTGTATGTCGTCACAAAGACGTAGAGAGAGAGAGAGAGAGAGAGGAAGGAAGAGTAACAACTCGATGAAAAAGCGACCTACACACGCAACCCTACACAACAGCGAAAAAAAAATTACTTCCTTAAAATGTCCGTTCTTCACATCTTACTTACTATACGTCTGGTATATCCGTTTATTTTATACTGATAGGGTAGAAGGTTATGAAGGTAGCATTTTAGAAGAAATTTATTCACATTTTCTTGGATGTAGGGTGGAAAACCATTTGTAAAAAAAATAAACACCTGAGTACACTTAGTCAAGGTTCGAGCTCTTTACTTTCCCCTTTCTCAGAAAACTAGACGAGAGTAGACTTTCACTTTTTTTTTAGGATGTACTGAGGTGTTTTTTTATCACATGGTTTCCCAACATTCCTCCATGAAAATATAGGTACACTTCCTCTTAATTCCATCTTTTCCATCCCTTACCTTAATATTGTAAATATACGAACACTGCGTAGTATTTTTAATTGAAAATCCCTTAAAGGTGTGGTACCTCGTGCTAATAACATCCTCAATATCATCAATGGCCATGAAGTCTGAGGCGCTAGTCACACGATAGACAGCCACGAGTGAAGGGGAGATCAAGGCAGGAATCTATGCTGGGTGTATTTTGGGTGGTTTCTCCCTCAACTTTGTCTCACTCTCCCTCCTTGCAAATGCGTGTGCATTTCCTCTTACACCCCATCCTACTTATCTCTACCTCATTAGCGAAAATTAGATGCAGAAAACCCGGATGGGTAGTAAGACGTGATGCAAAAATAAAGTACCTACACAACATGCCCTGTGTTGTGAAGTTTGTTACTATGGAAAAAACAGTGATTATGGATGGAAGATTAGAGGTGACCTGATTTTATAACCCTGATCACAATGGCTCCTAATGAGATGGTCTACTCGAAACAGTGGCAGATAATCAATCCCTCCAAACTCTAGCACGTGTGTTGCTGCATGCACACAAAAGCCCACGCTCCAACCCCTCCCCCTTCCAGCAAACCACTCACCTCCCCCTCATCTCAGTGTAACGTTAAACTCTACCTTTGGCAAAGGCGTCCTGTGAATGTCTGTCATTATTGGTGTGTGACGAGCATAGTTAGACCAATTAACGTTGTTTTAGCCAATACTCTAAAAGTAGGGTGAGTCATATTATATCGTTTACTCGAGGTCCTGGATAAGATTTCAAAGTAATACAAAGGACACGCCAGGTTTCGATACAATAATATCGGTTGGTTGGTATACTGGAGGGAAAAGAGGGTAGGAGACAAATTTCGCGTGTTTTAATATCCGTTCAAGTTATCCATATTATTATTATTATTAGTAGTAGTAGTAGTAGTAATAGCAGTAGTAGTAGTAGTAGTAGTAGTAGTAGTAGTAGTAGTAGTAGTAGTAGAGCTGCTGACCAGACCGATTGTGCATTTTATGATAAAAGTAAGACATTTCTACCATAGTTAGTATATACCATAATGTTTATATTTAGATGAGGAGGGAAGTCATATTTGATCTCTGAGAACGGTGAGAGTTCAAATCCAATATGGCCTTCACTCCACTGGGCCTAATGTTTAAATATGCTTAACTTAAGAAGCATACAAGTTGTCATTTAAGTTGTTATTTACAAATAACTTACAGATGCCCATTCATTTGGTGACACATTAGAGATCTTTAGATAGTGTTTGTTTGTGAGTTTCTAGATTTCATTGAATTATTGAAAATTTCAGAATCTTTAGATAAAAAATCATTATTTTTGTATGTTGTATAAGCACATTGTTGTATGATGTATGATGGTAATGTTTGTTTTTGCCTGGAAGCAGATTTGCCCCCAAAAAAATCTGCACCTACAGTTTATGCTAAAGTTTTCGATGGTGCAGCAGTGGTTCAAATGCTAAATCATGGTGTTTCTATTCGATCTTTTAGGAAAAAACGTCTTTCCCGCCATATTTAATCCAAAATGGTGGTCATCACAACAATTTAATGTTATAGAAATATAAAATTAAATCTAGGAAAATCATAAAGAAGTAAAACTATACATGCAGATCCGAGATGGCCAACACTATCCCTATTTTTGGATTCGACATTTCATAAGTAACAAAATGACACCACTCCCAATATTCTATCACAAGATTACACACGGGATATATTTACAGTACCCACAATATAGCAAAAACATTCCAAGTGTATGCAGGAAGAGTTTTCACACCACACATCTCTGCTCAACTCGATAAGAGCAGTCGCATTGACCTTGTTTGGGATGTATACCTAATTGACAACCGCTATGAGAGAGAAGAGGGGAAAAGGCACAAGGTAAAGGGAGTCTCTTTTAAATGTGATGCCAAAAATTTGGAAGAACTTCCTTCAAGTGAATGACAACAAGACCGAATTGATTGCTTTCCTGTCACGCGAAGTGGTTCATCTTCCGATAACAGAGGGCAAGGAACGTTATGCAACATATGAAAGTGGAGTCCTTTGCTTTCCCGCTGAGTCATACTTATCCTTCCTAGCACCATGTTTGCAAGAGGAGGTAGATACTCGTATATTTTGGTATTTGGCAGATGCTGAGCAAACGGGGTATAGGAAGGTAACCATACATTCAGCTGACACTTACGTAGTACCACTGGTTGTGGGTTCATTCTTAAAATTAGCTCTAGATTAGTTGTGGATTGCCTTTAGTGTCGGTTCAAACTTTTGTTATAGAGATATTCATGAAATGGTTGCCACAACGACCCCGACTCTGTGTCGTACTCTGCTAGTATTTCACGCTTTCACCGAGTGTTATACTGTTTCCACATTCACTGGTAGAGAAAAGAAGACTGCCTGGGATATTTGGAAGTATTTTCCAGAGGTGAATGATGCTTTCAATAAACTCTTATCCATGCCAAGTTAGATCAGTCAGGAGTCAATGTTATTGCTGGAGTGATTTGTTGTGTTGATACATGACCGAACAAGTGAGATCATGGAGGTCATTGGTGCCAACAAGCAGCTCTTCTTCACACGATAGCAATAGAAATGGAAAGAGCAATAGAAAACATTCCTCCAACCCATGCAGCACTCAATCAGCACATCAAGCATGCTTGTTACGCTTGCTACCAGTCCAACTCTTAGGATCAGGCATTGGTCATAGATCCAAATATGCCAGAGCCCTCTGACTGGGGCTGTAAAAAGGATACAAGTACAACTGGGTGTCAGCCTATTTGGACCATTCTTCCTGAAGCCTCAGATTCATGGCATGAATTCATCCACTGTGACTGTAATAAATCATACAGTGAACGATGCGGGTGTTCCAAAGCTGCACTGCACTTATGTTCTGCAGCCGGTTGATTTTGTTCATTACACCTCTTACATATACTTATTCATTGCACTTTACGTCGTCATAAATAAATTATACAGGCTATTCACGTTTATTTACGTCAATATTGACCTTTTACCTTGACATAATAGCAATTTCTTGAATTATGGAGATCTCTAAAGATCACCAAATGAATGGGAATTCCTACATTATTTGTAAATGACACCTTAAATGCCTTTCTACACTATATGCTTCCTAAGTTAAGCATATTTAAACATTAGGCCCGGCGGAGTGGTGGCCATATTATATTTGACCTCTCACCGACCTCAGAGGTCAAATATGACTTCTCTCCACATCTAAATATATCCATTATGGCATTTACTAACTATGGTAGTAATTTCATACTTTTATCATAAAATGCACAATTGTTATCATATGCTTACTTAATCTGTTACACTATATACAAATAGTGCTAGGCAAGGACTTATGAAGTTAATTTTCCAAGGGGAGGGCCTTCTTAGAATATGTTGTTGTTTTTAGCATCCCGTCTTACTACCCGTTTGTGTTATAGACTTTTGTATTAATTATGCTAATGGTTTTTGGGTTGAGGTAGGTTATATTTATAGGAAATGAACCCATATTTGCATGAAGAGAGAGTGGAGGGAAACTATTTTGAAAAAAACACCTTAAGTACACCCGACCAAGATTCTATCCTCGATATCTCACTCATTGGTAGTCTAGGTTACTGCGAGAGCAGCGAGTTAGACCATGCGGCCACCGAAGAGGGTGAGAATATGTTATCAAACCTTTAACCAGCTACGTAATTAAAACACACAGACCTAATTTGTGTACATCTAAGTGCAACAAAAGTGCACTGTAGGTCTCTGAGCCCCGTATGGGAATACCACTTGATGGTTCGCTCACAAACGACACATTTCTATTTCAATTTGCGCTGTGTTGGGTTTGCATCCTAGCCAACCTAATCTAAACCAGTAATAATGATAATAATAATATTTAGCACCACGTCTTACTTCCCATTAAGGTTATACGCTTAATTACTAACTACGCTAATGGGTTAGTAATTGAGAAGGTTGGATATAGATGAAGTGGACCCGAATTTGCGTGGAGAGGGAGTGGAAAACCATCTAGGAAAAA
Organism: Timema poppense; assembly: GCA_902141375.1. Classification (NCBI taxonomy): domain Eukaryota; kingdom Metazoa; phylum Arthropoda; class Insecta; order Phasmatodea; family Timematidae; genus Timema; species Timema poppense. The sequence continues at coordinate 24,669 of CABFOV010000853.1, forward strand.
AAAACACTCCAGTTCATCCAAACGAGATTTGAACCTTGATCTCCCTGTATTTGGTAGTCTAGCTCAACATGAAACTAGCGCGCTAAATAACTACGCCACCGAAGTGGGTCTAACCCTGTAGTTTTATTATTTTACTGTGCGTATTGTAAAGAGTGGGAGTTGTTTACAATATATGTTTGCCCTGTTGCCACCTTAAGATGGATTCACACTGAGAGGGCTGTGGGCCGACTGTGTTGTCTTGGATTGGTTCAAATGTTTTATCTCAAGGTCACGGAGATCTTGGCTACCTAACAAAATTAATTACGCCGTAGCAAGATAGGTAAATTATTTTTATATTTCTTAGTTATTTATTCCAGCAAAATGGTAATACAATATAATTTATTTTCTTAAAATCATGTTTTAAGTAAGTTAACCCGTAAATCCTTAGCATAGTAGAAAAAATCCGGTTATAAGGCTAACATCCGCATCTATGGGTATGCGGACTAAATGTTAAGCTCGTTTAGTCTGGTCGTACAGTAACTTGGAGGTCTGGGTTCATATTCCAGCTGGGTCTCGTTAAGGGAGTTTTACTAAATAGTTTCCAACCCTACCGCACGCATGTTCGCGTTTATTTGCTCTTCATCTCTACCATATTAGAGTGATGTGAAAATGCGTATAGCTCGGACGGGTATTAAGGCCTGGCGGAAAAAGTATACACAGGGTATTTCTAAGTTCACTACCTAAACTTAAACCACATTATTTATGAGCAGAAAGAAATATAAAATCATATTTTAAAAAAAAAGTTCTGAAAAAGTATACACAGGGTATTTTTAAGCTCACTACCCAAACTTAAACAACATTATTTATGGGCAGAAAGAAATATAAAATCATATTTAAAAAAAAAAGTTCTGAAAAAGTCTTCTGGTATTACTAAATATATTTTGAAGTTAGGCGCACCAACCCTGGGAGTATACAACTGTAATAACGTACGTGTACAACAAGTTGCATATCATTAGGCAGGCACATAATCAAAACTTTCTCCCCGACATGGTTTCAACAGTATCCGTCGGTTGCATTTGACGTGGGCTCATCATCCGGCAACGTTGCTAGTGACCGGGTACGCCTGCCCGCCTAATGATATGCAACTTGCTGTACGCGCACGTACTTACAACTGCTTAACCCGGCGTCGTTGCGTCTAATTTCAAATTAAATTAAGTAGTGCAAGACGACTTATCCCGACTTTTTTTTTTACTAGGATTTTCTGTTTTTTCTGCCCACAGATTCTTAGGTCTAAGTTTGGAAATATAGTTTGTAAACATCCTGTATATAATGTTAAAACATTTTTAAAACTAAAATCGTTATCCACAACAAACTATTCCAAGCTTTTTCAGTCATGTTTCAGTCGAACCTTGGCAATAAAAACGAATTGGAAAAGCTAAACACCCTGCAATAAAGATTTTTTATTATAGGTGCAGTTCGCACGCAAAATACTAGTTCAAATATTTGCATATACAAACTAAACAACGAGACACGAAAACATGTTTGTAACTTCGCATGCATGTGCCATTTTTTTTATTGCTTTCGTTATTTTACTTGCATCCACTAAGTGTATTTACAAGATTGCATGACCACCCAGTTAGGTGTAGAGGTTAGCAATTCTGACTCATGACCTGAGGAGTCGGAGTTCGACTTGGTTCAATTGCCGGCATGGTAGGAATAGAGGGGTAGTTCTACAACGTTTTAATTTATATATGGTTTCTAAATTATTTTTGTTCTTAGGGAAATAGTACCTTTCTTCATCTCAGATGCCATTCTTCAACTCTTATCTCTTTATATTGTATTATATATTATTACACCTTAATTCAATAATTTGTTGGAAACTGAAACTTTCAAAATAAACAATTTGTTTATAGTTATACTTTTATTTTAGCCGTTTTCAAACCTTCTAATAGCTGTCAGTTACTATCACTCCTATGGCAAATGGACTCAAATATAATTCTGAATACAATAAACGGCTTCTCATTTAAATTTATACCTATATATTGTTTAAAAATTCTCAAAAAGGAGTAGTTTATTTCTAGGTTTAGTTTTTTGTGGAATCCGACACCTTAGCTCGGTCAATAGTGGGTCTGTCTACTGAAATAAGAGTCCCGGGTTCGATTTCCGGCATGGCCAAAAAGTGTATCATTAGTTAAGTGTGGGTTTACCCTTCCAAACTGATTAATTTACAATTGGGGACTGTATGATGTACCTGTCCTAGTCTTAAGTTAGATTATAAGATATATGAAGCTACGACAGGCCTAGACAGCCAGTAATGTAAAAATATATTGTTTGAATAAAAAAGTGACCCAGAACAACAGGTTGGAAACAGTAAGATATAAAATAATTATTCGTGGCAAAAATAAAATACAATAATTGTGTAAAGGTTATTAAAGTAGACTATCTTATCAAGCTATGATCCCCTTATGAAACCTTTTAGCTTATTTAATGAGATATTTAAACCAATTAATGCCACTCACTATAAAACACAATTTGCTAAGATACGACATCAGTAGTAAACTTAGTAACAAAATTTCCAACTATATAATTTATATCCAAAACAATAATTCAGAAACAAGTGAATAGATACAACACAATAAAAATGCGTCGTTTTAATTTCGTCACAAAATTATAAATACAATAATTCAGAAACACACCAACTTTAACCATGGCCTCTTCCTTCCGAAAACACATTGGTTTTATTCCTCTTAAACCAAGAAATTGACGTGCAGTTCTCAATAAGTATGACCCGCATCGGTGTGCGTGTGAGTCAACGCGTCAAACTCCTTCCGGTCTGGTTTGCCAGTACATGTGAGGCTGGGTTTGAACACCGACTGGGTGTACTCAAGGTACTCCCCCCCACGAAAATGCTGGTAAACTTCTTCTAAATGTACCCTTTATAATTTCTACCTCATTCGTGTAAATAAATGGTGACCCGCTTCGGTGGCCCCATGGTCAAACACGCTACTCTCGCAGTAGATTAAACTGCTAGTTACGGGGAGATCAAAGTTTTAATCTCAATCGGATGAACTGAGAGGGGTTTTTATAAAATGTTTTTCCATTCTCCCTCCATGAAAATGTGGGTAAACTCCTTTTAAATATAGTCTACCTCATCTATAAAACCATTAGTGTAATTATTACATAAGCGTATAACCCTAACGGTTATAAGAAGCAGTGCTATATATATATATATATTAACAATATAGATATGCGTGGGTATCCCGGATATTTATACGTATATATGCGGGTATCCCGGATAGGTAGTAAGACACAGTGCGTAAAAACAAGTAAGACTTTATTTTGTGTTGAAATATATTTATATTTACTTAGTCTCTCTTCCACTCTTGTGTAAACGCCATATTCATTTGATAAAAAAAATTGTTAGAATTAATTCCTCCGTTTGAGTTTGGTATCTGCACTCTCCAAGTTGGGGAGTTTCTGTAGCCCGGGGCTGACCCACGGAGCAAACTTTGTCCATCGACCTGCACCTTGTTATTAAGTGATTTTCCGAGTTGTTGTTCCAGTGTTATTCTGTACGTATGAGACTCCCATAGTTGCGAGAGTCTGTGGAGTAGACGTAGGATTTTTTAATAAATGCAACCGGTCCGTGTTGAATAACAGGTAAGGTACGATAAACTTCGCTACAGAAGCTGGAAGTTGTTCCTATCTGTTTGACAACAGCATAACTGAATTTTCATTTTTTTTCTTCGTTTGTTCTAGGTATTTAACTTGCACTATAGGAACCAACTGATCATATCAGCACACGACTCATAAACAAAATTAAATCTAGAACAGACACGACATCCTGCCTCCCGGCCGTTAATTCAACACTATGAAAGGGGAAACCCACATTCCACCAATTATAATTTTTCCGTTCATACCAGGAATAGAACCCGGGACCCTTATCCAAATGGACATACACGCTATCAACTGAGTGAGCTAAGGTATCGGACAGCATCAATGAAAATACGTTTCACAGTAATAACATATTTATTCGGATTTGATTATAATATTATGATAGGGATATAGAAGGTATAATCTAGAGTACATGTACCCGCATTTGTCTGGAGGTAAAGGTACAAATCGTATTGGGGAGAAAAACATCCTGAGTATACCTGGACTAAATTTGAACCCCAACCTCTCCGTCACAGAGTAGACTAGCTAATCTTTTACTCTTTCTTAGACGGTGTACCCCTCGCTACGAGTTATATTTTTGTTGAAAACAGACCGACGATTTTTACTTTATCTCGACTCCTTGGAGATAGAAGTGTTGTGATTATCAAAAAAGTCGAACTCAAGATTTTGATAAATATAGACATTCATGGCCCCCTGAAACAGAAAAAGTTATTTTAGAGATGCCTTCTGTCTGTTTGTCTAGCTATCTGTCCGTCCATCTGTCTATCTGTATATTGAATAAGAACTGAAACAATTTTATCGTTCAGACTAATATTCGGTATTTAAGGTTTTCCTAAGTTCCCCCTGAGTTGTATTTGGAATTAGTTATTTAAGCCTAAAATTAAGGGTAGTTTACTGAAGGACAAAAATATTTTAAAAATATCGATTTTCTCAAAATAAACTTGAACGATTTTGATTAAATGTTACATATAGACACTGGTTAACATTATAAACAAAATGGCAATTTTAATTTACAGATGAAAATATCTTTAAGACTACTTTAAGTACCCAGAAATTTTCAATTTTGTTCATACAATCACGAATATTAAAGATACGAAATAACATTATTGTAAAGATGTATTAAGCATAATGCTAAAAACAAAAATTTATCATTTTAAATATATTGCCAATAGTTTCTTAGCTATAAGCAAAAATATATTTTTTATGGAACACTTTTAAGTTTAAATTTATTGTTATATTATTCGGTGTACATAAATATTCCTCTCTTATCACTGTTTATTTAACAGTTTATATGTTTTCATTTATGCTCTTTGGTGAAGTCTTTCTCTAGCAATGTATATTACTTTGTTTTACAAATCTTAAAATTTTTTAGTGAGTGTCTCTCTATTTTAAGATAAAAGAGGAAATCTGCGCAATGTACATTACCATTAAATTTTAAACATTAATATCAATCAAGCTTTTTAAGGGTTCACTGTGTTGATTATGTATAGTTATACTCGTGCTTAACAAACACAAAATGAAAGATGATTTCTTGAAAGTAGTTTCGGAATGCTCTAGTGCGACCCGAGAAGTCAGTATCACCGAAAATAGAGGAGTTGGGGATTAGTTTTCCAAAAAGTTGCTAACCAACATTTTTACTGTCAAATTTTATCGCATTAATTCTCAATTATTTTTCTCATTCTTGAACTACGTAAATAAAATCGATAATGTACATTGTATTAGATTTGTAAACATAGAAACGTATTATTGATTGATGGTTGGATGATTTCTTGAGTTATTTGTGAGAGTTGATAAAATGGGTTGAGCTCAATTTTGAGCAACCACATGAATTCAAAAGGGCAAGTGGATCTCATTGATATGCAAACAGAACCGGACAGAGATTACAAATTAATTTTAATTTATCAAGACCACCTGACCAAATTTTTTTAAGCCTAACCTAACCTAACTTAACCTAAATACTGTATTTTCATCTTTGGTCCTCTACTAAGTTCACAATCCTAGGTTTGGCTGTCTGGAGACGGCTAAGGCCCGGAAGTGAATAAAACTTCGGGCTTTGGTCACTTTAAAACGTCAAATCCTAGGATTGAAAAAAAAACGTAATTGGCTATTTTAGGGATTTGCGTCCAATATATACATTTCATAGAGAAACACTTTGTTACTATACAAAAGCAAAATATTTTAGCCGCCATGATTGAATGATTATAACACAGTCATAGACATTATGTAATCTAGGGTAACAGTAAAAAAAACCTGTTTTAGTAGCTGCACTGTCTAAGGCGTCACTCTCACTGTAGACTAAACTTTCTATAACAGGGAGATCTAGGTTCTATCCCAATATAGTGTACTGAGGTTGGTTTTTCCTAAATGGATTTCCATTCTCCCTTAACGCAAATTCTGGTACACTTTCTTTGAATTCAGTCTTCCTTTTCTTTAACTCACTAGCTTAATTAGTAAACATGCGTATAACTTGAACAGGTAGAAGAACGTGGTAATAAATATAATATATAGTTAATATTCTATTCTCATCAAGTCCGACACCTTAGCCCAGTCGGTAGCGTGTCGCCTACTGAGACAAGGGGGTCCCGGGTTCTATTACTGGCATGGCCGAAAAATGTATCAAATACCTAAATGACTGACTGACTGACTGACTGACTGACTCACTCACTCACTCACTCATCACTAATTCTCAGACTCACTCACTCACTCACTCACTCACTCATCACTAATTCTCACACTTCCGACAAAACTAGAGGGCTGAAATTTGGCATAGGTGTTCCTTGTAAGCTATTTAGGAAAAGTAAATGTTTTAGTCCATGTTTTGTTATTAAGGGGGTGAAATCGAGGTAGCTACCCTAATCAACAATATTGCTTTATAAACTCTTTTTAAGCGTTTAAAAGGTAAAAATCTGATAAGTTTGTTCTAATAATGCCGTCGAAAAAATATAGCAAATATTTTCCACCCCGTAGATTCTTCTAAGGGGTGGGAAAAAATGAATACAGACAATTAATTAAAATATGTAATTACTTTTTAATATGCAACTCCAAGAGACTGTAGAGGTCTGTAGTTAATAATTTGCTGAATTTTGTGGCATTTGTAGTGTCTGTGTGAGTGAGAAGGCCCGGCCTGGGGCGGTGTATGGTGGAGGGGTCTGGGAGGTCTGGGGGAAGGGGGGGAGACCTGTCCAGTCGCGCTCAGCTGACAACGCCCCAGGCAGTAAGTAGACAAGGGAGCCTACTGAAAGTAAAACTTCTCATGAGAAGCGATACAAGGTCACGACCTCACTGTGTTTCTCGGGTAGTGCTAAGAACCATGTCATTAAGCTTCAAACAAAAATTCCTCATTTCCATCCAAAAATAAATAATAACACAATATCCCGTGTGAAAATTGTGAATTTAACCAGGAACCACTAGTTCTTCCAGTTCACGGGACCAATTCTTCACGCGTAACCTCCCTCCTGAGTCCCAAATAGCTGTTTTATCTTATCGCTCGCTATCTTATTGATCTTTTATGATAGATGATGATTACCGTACGTCCATCACAGATTCAACCTTAAGCTATGAGTGAAGAATGATCATGAGTTAAAGACGAGTCTTTGGATAGTTCAGTGGTAGAGCATCGTCACGCTTAACCAAATATTCCCACGTCCCACGGGTCATTTTTCAACTAATTTCTATTAATTTAACTCCGGTCTTCTCAATGCGGACATTCCCGCAATTACAATGTTTTGCAACTTATGTGTTGGTATTTATATTTTTTATTTATTTATTTAAGGTAGTTAGCGTGCACTTTTTGAATCGATTGATTATATCAGAACACGACTTACAAACTAACGTACTATATCACAGGCACAACATTCAGTCCCCAGCCGTTAATTCATCACTGAAAAAGGGTGAAACCACAAGTCACCATCGATACATTTTTCGGCCATGCCAGGAATCGAACATGGCATCCTTGGATCAGTAAGTGACACGCTACCGACTGGTCTAAAGTATCGGACTAGATATTAATAGAAAGATAACTAGCACTATAATATTAATTAAGTTTAATTTCAAGAGAAATTAATAACAATCTGGTATTATTTTATCTTTTTATGCGGAGAGTTTTAAACTAAACTTTATCAATGGACTTTGTAAAATCCAGAGAATGGTTTTTAATGGCTCGGGGCTATACATGAGGGTAATATACATTTTTCAATATTGCATAACATAAAATAAAAACATTAAAAATATTAATATCACATATAACATTAATTAAATTCTTCCTAGAGTAAAGAGTTTAAATTCGAAGGTTCTTTACTAGACTTTAAATCCAAGCACACATGACAAAATTTGTATGCAGTACAAACTTTTGTATAAGATGTTCTGGCCACCAAATTGTGCCGCGTGAAAACGGAAGATTTGCTTTGAACAACTTAATGTACGCAATACCTTGTACCTGATAATAGAACATGTCATGTACAGCCATTTTTAGTTGTAAATACAGATTACGCCATTACTTTCATTTTAATCAAATATTGAATATTTATTAGCAGCCAAATACAGGAGCAAAGAAAATGTTAATTAAAATAAGAGATTTAACTTCAAATATATGATTATTTGACTTTTTCAAATAAAATAAATATATGTATAGCTTATTAGGGATTAGAAAGCAAAAGTATTTATTGTAAATAAAGAAAACTTCATGGTGTTAACCCGTAATCGATCCGTACTGGAGGCCTCCGTCTGTGGATGAGGATAGTGCCAACTTATACGCATAGAGGGTGTCATGTTATCAGCACAACGAACTCTGTCCATTAATCTCAATTTTCTACACCGAAGTAACCATTTTTAAATTTAAGTGGCTCTTCAGTCGTACTCACTAGGTTGGGTTGACCCCGTTCCAGACCCAAAGCTTCACAGAAAATCTGTAAGCACTGGGGATCGAGCCCAGGACATCTGTATCTATAGTCAGGAACTCCGACCACTAGATCACAGAGGCAGTCATTTATTTAAAATACTATTTTAAAATACACGCAATGATATTTAACTAAGAAAATAAAAGACCCGCTTCGGTCTAACGCACTACTTTCGCAGTAGACTAAACTACCAATGACGGAGAGATCAAGGTTCGAATCTTGGTCGGGTGTACTTAAGGGTTTTTACCAATCTTCCTCCACGCAAATTTGGCTTCAATTCCTACGAATATAACCTTCCTAACCCTTAAAGCCATTAGTTTAATTAATACATAAGCGAAAACCCGAACTGGTAGTATGACGCAGTGCTAAAAAATAAACTATAAAAAAGGACCGATAAGCCATCGTATTGTGTCCACTCAATTTGACCAAGGTCTGGCACTAGACGTAGTTTCGTAAGCACCGGGCTTTGTAACTATAAATTTGTCGTAACAGAGAGCAAGAAATTTACGATGATTTAACCCCTCCCTCCCTCAGGAAGGTAGCTCAGACAAATTGGTAAAACTCCAGGTTATGGCTTTTCTTGTATTTTATGTTCATACTTATTAAAATAAAAGTAAAATGTCGTGTAAACATCTCGTAGAAAAAAAAGACGATTAAAAAATTTAAAGCATTATTTTTTTAGAAATAGAATTTTCTTTTCTTTGAAAATTGATTAGTGGACCTATTTTAAAGATTTAGATAGTTAAATTTTATTCGACACCTTAGCTTAGTCGGTATCGTGTAAGTCTACTGAACTAAGTGTCCCGGTTTCAATTCCCGAAATGGCAGAAAAATTTATAATTGGTGATTTGTATGTCTACCCTCTCAAAGTGATGAATTAACGGCTGGGAACTGGATGTTGTTCCTGTACTAGTCTTACGTTAACTTATAGAGCATATGAAGCTAAGACAAGCCTAGCAAACCGGCAGTGGAAAGAATATGGCTTACAGAAAAAACTGACCCAGGTCACAGGTGGGTAATAATAGTGGATTTAAAAAAAATATTCATTACCAATACTTTTAATAAAACACGATCAAAGGGAATTTCAAAATGAATTAATAATCTTTATCATTTATTCAGTTGTTTAAAATACTCACTTTTTAACTTGTCACTGAATAGTAAATAATTAATAAAAAACCTACTCCAATGCTTACAACAGAAATTAGAGCCCCTAGCCTTACCGTCACTGAAAATATTAGACAATAAATAAACTGGCTGACACCTTTGTCCACGTGCCCACCAGCGCGGATGTATATGAATAAAAGGGGAACTCTTTTAACAATCACCAAGGACTGTAATAGACATAAATATAATAGAAACAAAGAAGAGGAATCTTGAATAATAAATACTACTATCACTATTGCTAATATGAGTGGTACTTTTTTAGAAACAAGTTAGAATTTTGGTATAAATTTTAATAATATTGATAATAAATTAATAAGGCTTGTTACAATTCAATGTGGCTTTATCCGCATCAAGCAGTCAATATATAAGAGAGAATAAGTTGATCGATAATATTAAATACATATTTGTAAAATTTTAAGCAATTATACATTATAAATAATAAAAAAACGTTGTAAAATATGGAAATAAGATAAAATATCAATAAACAATTTAAAATATTACATTAAAATAAAAATGATTAGTATATTTCTGAATAATTATTCTGTTACGAGTGTTGTGGATGAGGTTATGATTTTTAATTAAATAATTTAACAGTAAAATATTACTTTCTTTTTAATAAATCAACCTATTAAATGTATGTGAAATTTAGTTCGTTTCACCTCTGAAAATTGGATCCCTTTATTTCTTTTTGGATGATATAGTTTAGATAGTATCTGAATAGACTCGTGCGTTTTAACTAGCATAAGTCACTAAATTCATAAAGATTAGCACTTGATTTTTACTAAAAAAAAAATGTAATGCAATTCAACTTACACTCACTAATTAAAGTTTAAAACCCCAATAACAGTTTCTAACAAAATAGTTATTTATAAATAGGTTTGTTCATGGTTTTAATTTTAATTTTGTTTTGTTTCTTTGTAGGGTATATTTGACCAAGATTTTACCATTTAAACCTAATATAATTGGGTGACTTTTCAGTATATATTTACTATTTAAAATTGATTGCTTGATTAGGATTGAATTGCATTGCAATGCAACAAACAAGCTTGACTCATATATTATCAAAAATATTAAAAACATGTAATAATATTTCTTACTATTTGCAGTACACGGAAGAATACAGATATTTCCTGTGTTCTTCTCAAATGTTTGTACAGTGGAAATTAACATATTTATAGGTGGATGAACCATAGGAAGAAATTAAATAAACATTTCAAAAAAATTGCTAAACCTAATATTATATAATTACGCTAGGCTCCGTGATAAAGAGTTATCGTTTATGACTTATGGTGTCATATTTGATGCTATAGGTATAAATACTATAACTTTTGTCAATTTATGGCTATTTTACATCTATTTTATATGGATAACTTAAATACTATGACTGACTTGTATAGTCAGTCATAGTATTTAAGTCTAATTACTACTACTTCCTGAGGAAGGTGCTTTAATAGCATCGAAATATTGAAGTGTGTGTAAATTTGTGTTAGTGTCTTTTCTTTTATTTGTGTTCTACTTTTTTCCTAATACTTTATCATTTTATTTATTACTAAATGTTTTTGCTCNCCTGAGGAAGGTGCTTTAATAGCATCGAAATATTGAAGTGTGTGTAAATTTGTGTTAGTGTCTTTTCTTTTATTTGTGTTCTACTTTTTTCCTAATACTTTATCATTTTTTTTATTACTAAATGTTTTTGCTCAATGCACTTTTTTCATACATATGACTTGTATAGTCAATCATAGTATTAGGAGAGCATACGAACTTTCCCGAGTAGCGCCTGACTAAATTAAGATACGCTTCTTGATCAACTAACATGTCTGCCGGATTGACGGTCTGAGTTTACGCAGGGGATCGTGGTGCAAGAAGGGAAGGGAGGACACGTGAGAACTTTCACACGACAACAAAGTAGATGAAAGAGATTGATTGATAGACTGCCTGCTGTAAAATTACAAAACAATCCCCCCCCCTAGGGGTAGTTATGGCTTTAATTAGGACACGAGATACTGCACCTTTATTCTTAACATATACTTTTAATTACTTTTTAGCCCTAATAAATGGTTACTATTAGCAGCGGTTACAGGATCTAAGGCATCAGACATGTCTTATTTCAAATTTACGGGGGTGGCAAAGTCTATGTGTGAGTTTATGGGGAGAAGAGTTGTTTTCAATGGGATTTAAAACTTTAAGTTTCCAATATTTCCTCCATGCTAATGCGGGTATAATTTATCTAAATAATATTTATTATCCCCACCTCTGATGTCAACACCTCTTTCACAATATGATAATTTAAAAAAATACATATTGATAATATGTGACTCCTATCAGAAAAAATCTGGTTCAATTCTCAACCAAGTAAAAAATGTAATTGTTCATGTTATTTAAAATAAGGTGAAATGCCAAATTCCTTTAAACAAATGGTAAATAGTTCATATAGATAATAAATTATATAGTTTTAATAGTTTCACATATTTGGACACAAGCTCCTATGTAAAACTGTCTTGTCAAGCATTTTAAAAAAGAATATATTATATAAGCTCTTGTGATCAATTTAATAATTTAGTTTTGTTATCATTTTTTCTTATGATTCCAGTTGACGATCCGATACCTCAGCTCAGTTGGTAGCATGTCTGTCTACTGGACTAAGGGTCCCAAGGTTTGATTCCTGGCCTGGCCGAAAAATATATAATTGGTGAAGTGTGGGTTTACCCTTTCACAGTGGTGAATTAACGGCTGGGGACTTAAATGTTTGTCTGTCTTAGTCTTAAGTTAGATTGTAAAGCACATGAAGCTACAACAGGCCTAGCAGGCCGGTAGTGGAAAATATAGGGCATGAATAAAAAACTGACCCAGGCCACAAGTTGGAAACAGTAATTGATGTAATAAAAACTACAGTTGACAGCTTTTTAAAACTTTTAAAACTAGAGTACTTAAACATTAAACCAAATTTGCTTCAACCCTCAAGATAAACAATTTCAAACCGAGTGTGTCAAGAAATATAAAATATCTACACGAAACAAACATTTACAATGCATCCCAGTTATTGATGGGTATAAATATTTATTAATGTTGTTAAATTTGCATTTTGTACTCTAGAGTAACGCCGTAGTAAAAATTAATGCTTCAACAATTCGCAGAAACGTAAACACTAGTTACAACTATTCAAATTTGATACAGAGAGGGTTATATGAATCATTCATGTTGTGCAGCGAAGTAATAGATAAGCCACTTTATTAATACTCCTGAATTAAAATACGTTACTTTAATTTAGTGTGTTATTTTATAAACGCGTTTAACAACAAGTTTATTAATGATTCAAATTAAGGAATATGGGATTAAGAGAGTAATTTCGGAATATATAGGCCTACACCAACGTCAGACAGGAAAGAATATGCTAGCTCCACAATCTACACTATGTATAATATTATAAAGAGGAAAGATTTGATTTTTTGTTTTTTAATTTGTAATGGATAAACTCAAAAACTACTGGACCGATTTTAAAAATTCTTTCACCAATATAAAGCTATACTATCAGCGAGTAACATAGGCTATATTTTATTTTGAAAATTTAATTTATTTTTCATAAAAATGTCGATAGTTTTACACAAGGTATAAAAAATTGCCTAAAAATATGCTTTTTCCGTGTGCGCTGCAAAAACTATTGATATTGCATTAAAAGAAATATTATACATATTGAACGTTCTCACTAATGTGAACAAAAAAGTCCGCTAGACAATATAGTTATGTTACAATAAACGTTTTTTGTTGAAATTAGTCAACTAAAACACGGATGCGAACAACAAGTGATTATATCCGTATAATTATATGAATCCTCACCTCTAAATAAATTATTTAATCATTTAGGCTGTTTACATAGGAGTAAATTACTTTTTAAATTATTCAAATTGGTAAATTAGTTTTAAAGTTATGAAGAGTATAACAAAATAAAAATTGTTGTGATGTCTACACTATAATCTATAATAATAAAAGGAAGTGTTTGTCTTTGTGTGTTTGTTTGTTTGTGTGCAATGCCCAGCCAAATCTACGAGATGCAGAGATCTGAAATGTTTAACATAGGTAGGTGGAAGGGGGTCCGAATGCACCTCGAATCCGAATTTTTAATCTCTAATTATATTTTCAATTAGGCTATTTTTAACAAATTTTTGAAGAGCCACGGGTGACGCAATGCGAGATTGCTAGTGATAAATAAAACCTTAATGCACTAAACCATGATTCGAATCTCAATATTATTAATCAACTTATATTTAACTAACAAATGGGTGACCTGGTGGTCCAGGGGTAAGGTGTCAGACTTCTATGCTGGCGGCCGGGGTTCAATCCTCGGTCCCGGCAAAGATTTATCTGATTACCAAACCCTTCCTTCACCTCTGACAAGACATCTTGTGAATGTGGGGAATGCCAGGCCTCCACCGTGGTTCGGATTCCACGTTAAACTGTAGGTCCTTCATTTCATCTCACAATCACCGTACCATTACACATTAGTGTAAGGGCGTATAACCCGAACGGGTAGTAAGACGCGGTGCTAATAATAATAATAACTAACAAATACGTACACGGTTTTAAGTAATACATTGATGCTTGGATTAGAGAACCAAAGTGTCCAATAAATGTGTCTACAAAAGGGTTAAATTTAATAGCAAAGCTATTATATTTTATAACTGCGGTTAGTTCCGCATCTAATTATCACATTCTTTAAATTGAAAAATGACACCCGGACACGAGAATTGATGCCAGGACCCTTATCTGCATACGCCGATGCTCTTACCACAGAGATATCCAAGAGTTGTCTCATGCCAAGATTCATTCTTCACTCATATTTTAAGGCAGAATCTGTGACGGACGTGATGAAATCATCTGCTATAAATGTGTGATCAATTAAGATCACGAGCTATCAGTTAACGAAGTCATCATTGACTAGGGACAGTTTTGTGCTGCCAATAATACAATTCTGACTGTACGAATTCGTGATTAAATTGCCAAGCTATTATAGTTAAGTATTGTTAAAATATAAAATAGGGAGGAGGATTAATATATTAGATGACCGGATGGAAATAAGAAAATTCTGGGAGCTGAAAGAGCAGGCAGGGCTCATTGGTGGTTTAAGTTTCACTGACAAAAGGAATGTACCTGTCGTAAGATATAACACCTAGTACTAGTAATAATAATAATAATAATACCACGTAATTAATACATACGCGTGTACACCGAATGGTTAGAAAGACGAAGTGATAAAATAAACCTTTATTTTTGTCCAACTTACAGGTTTTATAATTAAACCCAACAACAGTTTAAACATTTTGTGATTTTATGTACAAATTTACGATTTAAGAATTTTTTTCGATCCCTCCGTCACATTTTTATGGCATAGAGAACGTCTGTAATAATAGCGTATATTAATTCGCCGGTTAGAGTAATAATTGTAGCTATATTTGTAATTGAACCATTTTGTTTGGTCTTTATAGTTTTGACTTTTATAAAAGATTATTCCAAACATTTTTAGACAATCAGTTTCTCTCATTTCATTTTATTAAACGCAAGTTATTTCAAGATGCATTAAAAAAAAAATCGTGCTGAGACATTTTTACCAGCATTGACAGAACTGTCCCTCAAAGATAAAGTTCATATCCACCCCACGTGACGTGAATCTCTTTATATCTCTCTCCCTCTCCCTGACTGATTGGTCGATTACACCCACAGTTCCACTCCAATTCGATTCCCCAAGGTCTCATTCATCACCGCGATGGGAGATGATGACCAGATCTGAAGGCCAAGGGAGGAGGGTTAAGAGGAGGTCACGAACTTCGCTCATGAGAATTCGAATTGTTGGTGTTTTGGTAGACTGTCTCAAGAGTTCATGACTACAGATCCACAGTTCCGTGGCTCGATCCCCGACTCTTACAGATTTACTGTGAAGCAGTCACTGGGTCAACTCAACCAAGTGATGGCAAATGAGGAGATGCTTGTATGAAAAAGTAGCAGCTCCGTTATAGAAAACTGAGATTAACAGCAAATGGGTTCGTTGTGATAATCACATGACACCCTCTATCCACAGAAGTTGGAAATATCTTCACCAAAAGATGGCGGCTTCCCGGTTCGTATGACTTGATTGTGGGATTATGACATGGAATTTTTTAACAACTTACAAGCATTTGTGGGCATGCAGTACATGGCGTCAACTTTACATAGTCTGATTCATCAGTGATGGAGAGGCTTAGGTTCTAGTCTCACCCACGGAAATTGAAGGATATTTTCTAGATGGTTTTTAACTTTACCTCTATACAAATGAGGATACGCATCTCATAAAATTCGGCGTTTCTCATCTCAACCTCATTAGTGTAAATACACTTGGATGGTTAGTAAGAAAATATGTATAAAAAAGTATTTATTCCAAAGGTTAGGGAGGGGAGGAATCATATGATTTATTGTAGAAATAGGATATAAAAATACCCACCAGTGCAACTTGAGCCAGATCCAAACCCCAACCTCCCCGTCATCGGCATTCTAGTTAATAACGATACTAACTATTTTGTCCGTGGGATCCCATATGTGGGTTTTTATTTATTATTGTTTTATTTAATATTTTGTTGAAAATGGATTTTTTTTAAATACTACTCAAGGGTATACATCATTAAGTGTTTTAAATTATTATTATTAGTAAGTTATAGGGTGACGTGGTGGTCTAGGGGTAAGGTGTCAGAATTCTGTGCTGTCGGCCGGGGTTCAATCCTCGGTCCCGGCACAGATTTATCTGATTACCAAACCCTTCCTTCACCTCTGACAAGACATCTTGTGAATGTGGGGAATGCCAGGCCTCCACCGTGGTTCGGATTCCACGTTAAACTGTAGGTCCTTTATTTCATCTCACAATCACCCTACCATTACACATTAGCGTAAGGGCGTATAACCCGAACGGGTAGTAAGACGCGGTGCTAATAATAATAATAATAATAATAATAATTAGTAAGTTATAGATTATAATAAACCTTGTGTTGATTCACCTTTATACCTCAGTAAAAAAAATTGAAAACAAATATATTGAGAAATTTATATAAAATGTATTTGAATTTTTAAAATAAAATGACATCACGATAAAAATAATATAATTATTAGAATATTTTTTCCCACCACATCTCAGTAGGCTGAGATTAATGAAGGTAGAATTTAGAGGTAGAGAACCAGAATATGCGAAAAGGGCACGTGATAAACGGTTCATAAAAACAACTCAATACATCCAGTCGTAATTTGAGACCCCTTTATCCTCGTTACCAGCAAATCCAACTAGATTAACCTTACTTTTTATTCCGCGTGTCCACTGATGTGGGTTACTTGGGAAAAGAATGGCGCTATATTTGCTGGCATGTCATTTTTACCACCACGTCTTACTACCTGTTCAGGTTATGCGCATATATATTAATTACATTATTGAGTTAGAGATTAGGAAGTGTACCCTCATTTTGGTGGAGGTAAGGTGGAAAACAACTTTGAAAAAACTTCAATACACCCTTCTGGGATTTGAACTCCAATCTCCTGGTCATCGGCAGTCTAATCCAATTAGAGAGTGACGTCCTAGACCATGTGGCCACCAAAGCAGGTGACATATTGTTGTAACGATAAATGTATAATTTGTTAACCAAATTAATTAAAAATCGACAGCATTAAAGATGGAAACTTGAAAAGGAACACTTTTAAAGAATATTGGCACGTGTTTCCCTCTGACATAAATTATGGATACCACCGGTTTCGCGAGTCCAAACTTAAAACGACTGTAAACAAGGGACGAGTACGTCACTTCGTTTATCTTTGGACCAGGTCTCGCCAGTCTAAAGCCGGTTCCAGAATATGCGTTCAACTTTGGCTCCAATGTTGGCTCCAATATTTGCCCCAAATGTTTGTCTGGATACGTTTACCCAACTGCCCCTTCTATACAACGCGTCCAAAATTGCAGCCAGTGTTGGCCTAAATGTTTATCAATTAAATCTGTCCAGTCATTTGGAATCCACCATGGAGGGTGATACTTCCTTTGTAAATGCACCCAACCATCATTTAATCTAGGACGGCTTTTACGGTCGGAATTTTTGGCCTGGGTATTTTTCATAGGCACTGACGGACTCAATAATGAGTTCATTACTCCATTCCATGTCTCACCTTTTGAAACTAAAATAAATTACAGAATCGGTCTCTAGAAGTGTGTAACTATGTCCGGGAAGAAGTATTAGTGTACCTTTGAGGAGTCGAGTGACAGATGCAAACTGAGTGATGAAGCAGGTGGTACTTAAAATATTGACCACCGGGCGCAATAGTCTAGATGGCCCACAAATGTGATAACGGAACATTCCAACGTTGGAAGGTCCCTTTGACGTGGGACAGAAATACCGACAACAGTTCCGAATGTCCTCGAATGCCAACGTTAAAAAGCTCGAAACTTGTTGCACGACACTTGTTTGGTTTCCAAACTATGCGTCAAACTATCAAGGCTCCAGCGTTGGAAGGCATGTGTCGAACAATCTGGAGCCAGGTTAATACGGTGTCCTTAAGGTGGGAATGTATGGGACACGAGTTAAGGTCAGTTTTAAATTCTAGCTAAAATAACTAAAATATTTCTCCAGTAAAAACATAGTTTAATAATCTTCACATGGTGACAGCAAAAGTTCTTGAATATCTGTAAATGGTGTACTAAATTTCAATTACAACTTTTGTTCAGGAAAAACCACCCTCAGTACACCCCACCGGAAATTAATCCTGATCCCCTGGGTATCTGCAATATTTTGTTGTTGTTTGTCGATTTAATTTCATTGTGCAATCTAAACATTAAAGAAGTCACACTAGACTGTCAGCAGCCTAAAATAATAAATTCTCAAACATTTACAGTGTGTCAGTTTGCTAGTTTTAGCACGTGCAGACACGTGAATTATCCCACCCGGAGGGCCTTTTTCCCATTTAGTGAGCCGGTTACATGGCAATTAACATTAACAGTAACAAGTAACTAGACCCCCTCCTAGTGGTTAGATATTCGACTCACCTAATACGAAAAGTTTTCTCTAGTTTTTGATATAACGTTTAGAAGACGTCCCTCTAATTTTTTTGAGTCATGACAGATTTTCGGTTTGATTAACGTTATAAAAAAATACAATGATCGAGGATAATCATGTACTGGCGTGAACTTTTGACTAGAGGAGGCATGTGAGACTACCGGATGCCAGCACAGACACACCGACTATATTACCGATTACCGGTAGGGCAGTATTTTCACTCAACTTTCATACCATATACGAATAGACGACGATAGTCACAAATTATATATTTCTTTATATGCAACTATATTCTTGAAACTAAACAATATAAAAAACACTTTCCAATCGCTTCTCAGTCGCACCTTTATTTCCGCATGGGTATATTTAGGAAGAGTTGATAGATGATATATTTAGATGTTAATTTCTATTTAGAAATATTTATTAGCTTATTTAATTTAAATAATTATTTTTTCAAGCACTAAACAAATTGTTATGGTTATTAATTTAATATCGTGGTTAATAAAAGTTCACATGTTTTTTTGTTTGTTTTTTGCTATGGATGAGATAAAAATAAAAGACAATAAGAATGACAAGCAATAAAGTAGAAAGTTTCTCCGTATTAAGATTCACACGTAAGTGTTTCCATCGGAGAAAATTACCTCAAGGGAAAATAGTCGTTCGTCAGACTGAACCATATCTGGAAACTTATCAAAATATTTGGACAGGTTAAGACTTTCTTTATATTCTGTATCAGCTCGCTCCAGCGCTGAACTACGAAACGATTATTATTCACGAATTTGACATGCTAAGCTCAAATAGATCAAAATTAATAATATGTTTGGTAAGTTTATTATTCGTATTAATACTTCTGAGACAAGAAGAGTATTTGAGGCTTGATTTTACTTAATTTGAAATTTGTTTAGTTATAATAGTCTTAGAAGAGAAGGTAAAGGGGAGGAAGTGGGAGCTTTGCCCCTTGGAATATGCTACCGAAGAGGCGGGTGTATAAAAGCACAAGCTAAAAGTGGGTACAAAACAGTGCAAATGATCGGGGTACAAAAGAACGCAGGTACATAAGAGCGTAATTCTTAATTGTCGTGAAAAGTCGAGTGTGTGTGTCCTTTCTTTTGTTTGTCGGCAGAAATGCGTAGGCTACTGAAATTAACAGCGGTCCAAATTCACCCTTTGAAAACGTGATTGTCATCTAACCTAAGCTAACATAACCTAACCTAACCTACCCTAAAAGCTCAAGGTCAGTAGCTTGAAAGCCACCCTAAGGCTGCTTGCGCGATCCGTACAATTGCTACCCAGTTAAACACAGACCCTCTTGTGCTGTTCTGGAGACGAAAGAGAGCACTATAAGGTCATGAAACACTTGCGCGATCTGTACAACTGTACACTTGCGCTGTTTAGGGCCTGCTCTATTTTGGGACCACGGGGTTGCGCTGTTTTGTACCTGTGCTCTTTGGGGCCGCAACCATCCCTTGTACCGGGCTTTCTTGAGCACCAATGACGCAGTAGATGCTTCAAAAACTTTTCTTGCTTGAGCTTTGATCGATTCGCTTTACTCCTGAAAGGTTACAGTGCAAAAAAAAAGAGTATCTACAATTTGACTAAAGCGTGATGCAATTAATTTCGTCAATGATTCTAGGATATCTACCCAAACCATTTTTCAACCCTTTTCTTTAATTAATTAAAGTTTATAAGCCAAGTATGTGTCAAAAATTTCGAATTTCAAAATTGTTTAAAGGAGAAACAAAAATGTTTATAATTGATTTATTACCTTACACATTTCTAAAAAAATTTGTGTACTTTTTTTTTCTAACTGTGCATACTCTTGGATTTACTATAGACAAATTTTCATAATAAGGGCCTTTTATAAGATACACACTTGCTTTAGACCAAAATTGACCATATTTTACTATTGTATTAATGTTATTTTATAGGTGTTTATAATGTCTACCAAAGGTGACAACTGTAGATAACATTGCTTACTTATTTACTTACTATATGGAATTAGGAACTCGAAAGGTCATTGCTGCACTTAATAAAAATAGGATACATATCCTAATTTGGGCTAGTTCCATCCAGTCCTCATTACACCCTATCTCTTTAAAGTACATGCTAATGTTATCCTCCCATCTGAATCTATGTCTTCCCAATGGTTTCTTACCATTGGGTTTACCAGTCAGTACCCTGAACAAGATTATAGATTCTTCCATTCGCGCTGTATGTCCTGCCGACCGTAATCTATGGGACTTGACTATCCTTACAATATATTGTGATGAGTACAGGATATGTAACTCATCATGATGTAACTTCCTCCACTACCCAGTTGCCTCAACCCTTTTCGGACCAAATGTCTTCCTAAGCATTGATAGTATTGATAATATCCATCAAAATGGACAGCTGCAAATCGTATGAGTTTATATATAAATATAATAAAATTGTTTTAGTAACTTTTATAATCGTCAAAAATGTTCCTTCATATCGAAATAAAATTTGTGAGCTCATCGTACCGTTTCGCTTACATAAGCTATAGTAAAAAGTTTACTTTAGCAAAAACTGATTAAAGTTTAATTCAGATGAAACGCTTCAAGAACTATTGGCAATGGGAACTGTAAGTACAACATGGAGACGGAGACAGTTAAAACTAAGTTTAGTAATCAACATTAAGAGATTGGTTTGTTTAATCTTATTACGACTCTCTTAAGTAACTTTGGCCAAATTACTACCCGCGGGCCAAATGCCAAATATTCCGTATTTTTATGCAGCATGAAAGCTATATAACTTTCTATCCACGAAAACAATTAATTAGTGCTAGAAATACCAGAATTTAAAATAAATAATCTTAAAGGAAGAAGATACCATTTCTATTTTTTTTTAAACACCAAGAACATTAGCAGTTTTAAGAGTTTCTACTACTAAATTTACAGATAACATTCAATATAAGAAAAAGATTCCATTCACCTCATTAATTTCCATTTTTATTGGGGATAGTTTACTTATTATTCATAGTGTCCTACTTGTCTATGATATTTATGTAATTTTGTTTTATAGTAAATCACGTCCACCGAAAAATTACATTTTACTTGGTATGCTGACCCACTCCTATGTTTAAATTATCAATGTGACCTTTCTGCCCAAAAATGTGCACAGGCCTACTCTAAAGAGAAAACTTATAATAGGTTGGCTCTAGTTTGGTTTTTATTATAAATTACCCACCAACGGTGGTCCCATTGTTTATGGTGTCTAGATTGCGAAAGAGAATATTATCGACGATAGGGAAATCGAGTTTCAAATATCGGCAAGGGTGGTTTTCCACATGTGATTTCACGCTTTGGTTCTCTTTTACCCTCTCTTATGTGGATGTATTTCCTCTAAGCCATTCTCTTATAAAAAAAACATTATTAGCTTTGATGTTGTAAGTATCAGTAAAATAAGAGAGTAAACAACAAATGTTCCCCCTTCATCTTACTATCGATATATTATTATTAATAATATTACGTCTTACTACTCGTTCGGGTTCGACGCACTTACGCTAATGTGTAATGGTAGGGTGATTGTGAGATAAAATGGAGGACCTACAGTTTAACATGGGATCCTAACCACGGTGGAAGCCTGCTGGGATTAAATACACGTCTTGTCAGAGGTGAAGGAAGGGTTTGGTAATAAGATAAATCTTTGCCGGGACCGAGGATTGAACCCTGGACCCCAGTACAGAAGTCTGACACCTTACCCCTAGACCACCAGGTCACCTAATACCCGTATAGATTATGCCTATTTTAATCACATTAATGGGGTAAGGATGAGGAAGTTAAAATTAGAGGACGTGTATTCAAATTTGCGTATAAGAGACATGGGAAAACATTTAGGTAAAGCCTCCCTCAATAAACCCAACCAGGATTCGAACACTGACATCCCCTTCACCAGTTATTAATATTAGTGAATTTTAAATTTAGTCCGCGTGTCCACCGATTCATGTCTTAAAATAAGTTGTTACTGTTACTGTTACTTACTTGTTACTTAAAATAAGTTGTGACTGTTACTCACTTATTAGTTAAAATAAGTTGTTAACTTATCGTTACTGTTACTTGCTTGTTAGTTAAAATACGTTGGTATCATTATTGTTATTTACTTGTTATTTAAAAATAAGTTGTTACTGTTACTTACTTGTTACTTAACATAACTTGTTATCGTTACTGTTATTTAATTAACTTGTATATCTACGAGAAAATGTGAGTATAAAATTTTCCAACGTTGTTATTAGTATTATATCGCATAAATTTGAGAGCAATTGTATCATTACTAGTTCGCCGGTGGTTACGCAGTCAAAATATCAAGCTCATATATTGCGGTTTGCGAGAAACGGGGAATATGGGGCATGAATCCCAGCTGGATATAATGAAGATATTTTTCTAAATTATTTTCTACTTTTCCTCCGCGTAAATTTATAAACCTTTCCTCTAAAATAAGTCTTCCTCGTGTCTATTCAACTAGTGTGATTAAATCTATACAGCCCAGATGGGTGAAGCTGAAAAATTCCATTCATACTAATTCTAATAATGTCAGTAAATAATTATGAGTTGTTCATAAACAGTTTTATTAAAAATGAAGTAAATATACTTGTTAGAATTTGGACATTCGAAATTGTTTAAGGGTGTTTTGTCACAGTTGTATGTATAACAGGATTTTAGTATAAAGAAAATGTTAGAAAATACAGACATATTTTATTGCGGTCAACAATTATACAATTTTACAATAGTATTAGTATTATTTTATTCGTATTGTATAACGGTAAAATCTACTCATGTGAAAAAGGAACTATAGCTGCCTTTTCTTTCAGCCGTACTACAAATTTTCTTTACCACTCTCAAGTTGAAAGTGAAAAGTTAATTAGTGTGTGGTAAAGGAAGAAGTATGGTGACCTTTCTTGTCAAAGAAAGTTTAAGTCGGAACGAGAGTTTATCAAACTCAATCACGTTTTTTAAAACATATTCTATGAATATGTAAAAAAGAAAAATAGTTCAAACAAACACTGTACTGTACTACACAACTTTCACATCTTGAAAAAAAAAAGTAATTAAAGGTTAGCCGAAGTTTCAACATTGGTTTCTTAAAAAGATTTGTGAGACAAACTACTTTATGTTACCTGGCCGGGACGAGTATTATAATAAAGATCACCCGTTAAGGTGGTATAGAAGGGAACGCAGTTTTTGTGGCAAAAAAAAAAATTTCGCCCAAAATAAATCAAATATTGTTCCAGTACAAATATTAGAGTTTAATTTTCTTCACGTGTTGATATCAACAGTTTTTGAATATATGTTATGAGCATAGCAGCATTTCTAATGAACTTTTTAAATAAAGATAAAAAGTTGTCATTAAATTCCAGGACATCCTTGATAAATATCCAAGAAATTTTGAGGTCACCATGGGAAAAAAATTAAATTCAAGATTTGTACTGGAGCGCTATTTTATTTATTTGGCCAAAAAAGGTTTTGCCATAAAAACTGCAAAAATCTTGACTTTTTATCGCGTCCCATAAATCCCCACCTTAAACCTCTTATCTTATCCAAGTCACAGAGTTTGTGGTTGGTAGGGCCCAACGTAGGTTCAAACGTTTTGCGATTTTTGTGAAAAATAATACTTTTTTTGTTTAACGTGTGACTCTTGCAGTATATATCCTATAAATAGAAACTTCCTCATCCCTAAACCACTAACGTAATTAGTATATAAGCGTATAATCCCAACGAGTAGTAAGATGCGGTACTAAAAAATTGATTTTTCTTAGAATCCTCAAACACTGTTTTATGACATCAAGAGCCATGGTGTCTATATTTTCAGAGAATACCGTAAATTGTGGGTTTATAAATATATATAAATATATATATTCTAATGTCAATGTTTACAAATTTTTATTAACCAATCCGCAATATATAAATATACATATGTAAATATATTCATATGTATTTTTATTTAAATGTATCTATGTATAGATATTTATATATGTATATATATCTGTATTCATATATATATATATATATATATTTATACATATATAAATATATATATCTGTATTCATATATAAATATATATATATATGTATTCATATATATAAATATATGTATTCATATATATAAATATAAATATATGTATAAATTTATTTATGTGGGCCTATACATATGTGTATATATTAATTAATTAATTTAATTATTTATTTATATACCAATTTTTAATGAGGATTTTTTTATTGAAAATTTGTTATTATGAGAGTCTTTCTAATGTAGTTCTTGTGTAAAAGGCATAAACTACCGCTTTGGCATGTTTCAAGAACTTTGAGATGTAAATTAACTACTGACCACAACCACAACAACTAGAAGGGATATTTTTGATACAGTGAAAAGTTGTATAGAAAAATGTGATGTGGATGGGAGTAAAACTTAAGTGTGTTAAATTGAAGGAAAAGGTTTCTTTGCTTGAACAGTATGTAGAGTGAAAGCTATTTTTATACCACTGTATCAATCACAAAGAGGCTTTATGCTCTGTAGACGCACATTTTCCACATGTTTTTTTGATCCTTTGTGTGTGTGTGTTTTGCGTCAATATGATTCGATCACGAGCACTCAACCAGAGAGTTAAGGAACTTCTTGAAGTGGAAATAAATGTGTATGGTGAACTTTTACTTCACAACTCAGTTAAATGGCTTTCTAGGGTAAAAGTGCTTTCATGGTTTTTCAAAATAAAAGTCCGGTTACTTTTATTACTGTAAAATAATCTTATAATATATATATATATATAATGATTTTTGTTAAAAAAAAAGTCACTAAATAATATTTTCTTAGCCCAATGTTAAATATGTTTTGTAGAAATATTTTTAGTAGAGGAAAAAGAGGGGGGAGGGTAGAATTTGTTACAGCGGCCTGTAAAATGCTTTATAATACTTTACTGGCCCTAGATTATGAAATGTTAGCCACTCCTTTTCAATGGCAATAGTAAAACAAAAGTTCACTGCCGCAATTACAAAAGTAAGCCACCTACCCCTATCTTGAGCTGGTTCTATCTAGTTTACTTCATTACGCCCTATCTCTTTCATGTTCATTATAATGTTATCCTTCCATCTTCGTTTAGGTCTTCCCAGTGGTCTTTTTCCATTAGGTTTAACAGTCACTACCGTGAACACGGTTCTAGATTCTCCCATTCCCTCTGAATGTCCTGCCCACCGTAATCTACTCGCCTTGATTATCCTAACAATCTCTTGTGATGATTACAGGGTATGATGCTCATCATTATGTAACCTCCTCCCTTCCTCAGTAGCCTCATTACTTTTTGAAACAAAAATTTTCCTAAGTACTTAGTTTTCGAATACCTTCAATTTTTGTCGTCATGCAAGGTAAGAGACCACATTTCACACCCATAGGTAACAATCAATAAAATTATTGTTTTGTATATTCAAAGTTTTACATTCCTTTAAAGCAGGCGAGCTGTCAACAACTTAGTGACCAAATAATAACTGTATTATTTTATTAATTTCGATTCTAATGTCGTTATTGCGTGCTAACATTGTACCTAAATAACTAAACTCCTATGTTTTTCGCAATAATCTCTAATTATCGTACCCAATCCATGCTCTCTTTGTGATAATATACATTCAGCATTAACTTCTAAACCTATTTTCCTTAATAGGCTCTCAGAAAAATTCTGCCAACCTTACAGCAACTTCCTTGCTATTAACTAACAAAGTTAAATCATCTGCGTATACTAATAGCTGCACTGTACTTTTTAACGTCAATCCATCCTAACTCTCATGCATGATCTCATAATGTATTCCACCTTTTTTTTTTAGTATTTTCCGAATAGTAAAAATCTCGGTGTATAAACTTTCTTCTTTTTTAAGTAATGAAAAATCCTAGAATTATTGTCGAAAGAATAGCTTCATTTTTTAAATCTCTAGTTGACATTATTCCTGGACCAGTAATTTAATATAGGGCCTACTGCCAATAAAACCATATGCAGTCTACAACCATTTTTCTTTAGTAATGTAAAACATGCGCATTATTAAAAACAAATTTATCCAATTATAAATCAATAAAAAGCTATCAAGAATATTTATTTGTGTCTTGATAATAAATGAAGAACCTAAACTGGAGTCACCGCCATAGATAGGCGTTCTGTGGGCTCTGCGCAGCATCAAATCCTATTCATGCGTTGTCTAAACGTAAGGACATTGCCTGAACTGACGTCACCACCAAAGAGAAATATAATAATGCCGCTTTAAATGCAGAGTAGAGATAATCTCAACTTTTCCAGCGCTTCTACAGAAAACCGGCCAAGAAGACCCTATCAACGCATGCGCAAACTTTCAAACACGCGTTATTTATAAACACAGTACATTCTCAAGATGGCGTATCTCAAAAGTGATGATGAAAAACGATAGTTTATTGGAAGCAACGAGTTTTATCGATAACAAAATCAAACCCAGGCAGTAAGTCAAGCATGTAATTTTTTTTAAATATAGTAACTTGCACTGATTATAATATTTTCATTTTTATGTTTGATGTTTCATTGCATCGTGGGTAGAGAGAGATTCCCAACTCTACTCGAGTGTGTCATCTGCACCACTAAGCGGTGCTGACTTACTGTACTGATTTCAAATTTCAGCGTAAGTGGGAATTCACCTTTATGCTGCAGTGGCAAAGCCTAGGCATACGTGGTCTAGTATATAGTAATTAGTTAACTGCCTGAACTAACGTCACCACAGAAAGAAACGTTTCGTCACTTCCAATCCAGAGGCATGGGAGATTACTATAGTAATACTTACTAATTTGTGTATTTAATAACAATTTAAAACATGCTCGTGTAGTAGCTAAAACCAAAAAATACACACTTTTAATTTCTAGAAGGACCAATCAAGACATAAAACTTTCAACTAGGCCTACACACACACACACACACAAAATGATAAGAAATATAGGATATGTATCTTTCAAAACAATTGTTATCACTATACATATTACAACTAAGCGTCTCACTCAATAAAATGTGCCATGTCACCAAAAGAGTGTTCTACTTTCACGAACCTGATGTTCTCTGAGACATGTAAAGCCGGAGACAGTGTCTCATTGATCCCCTCAGAAGATAAGCCGACTTGTGAGGGGAAATGTCCAGTAAGCAAACCCCGAAACATACTTTGGTTTGTTGACACACCCCGGGGAGGACTGTAGGATGTCACACACCGCTATGTCTACAGATTGTAGCCAGCTTGTTCGGAACAGGAGAAAAGGACAGGAGGGGAAAAAAAAGTGCTTAGCGGTTAAAACAATGCTTGAGAGCGAAACCGCCAACGTCACCGTTTACTATTTTAACAAGTATCCTTGTGCGACATATTAGCTCAGTATGCGTGTCTGCCTACTGAACAAATGGTGCCGTGTTCGATTCCCGGCTTTAGATAAAAGATGTTTCATTGGTGAAATAAGGGTATCCTCTTTCACAATGATGAATTAATGGCTGGGGACTGGGTGATGTGTCTGTTCTTTAATTAAGTTGGGTATTTTATAAGTTTAAAAACTGATATAATCAATTAGTTCAGAGAGTGCAGCCCTCTCTCTCCTCTTAGAGATAGGAGGAACGCGCACTAAATGTCAGTCTCATTTAGTTTGGCTCGCCGATTACAAGGAGGTCGTGGTTTGAATTCCAACTGGAAATGTTTTCTAATAAACTGCATTCAACTCTCCTTTAATGCCAATGGAGTTATATTTTTTTATACATTTTACCTGTCTCCTAATTATATCATTAGCTTAATTAACACACATATACCTGGATCAAACGGTTAATAAGACGCAAGGGCTTCTAATTCAAACTTTAAGAGGCTGATATTCAAATTCAAGTCACGTGAACTGGGTGACTTTTGCCTTTTAACTTTAGGCTTCGATTTGTTTTATCTTAAAAATCTTGGGCCTCATTGAATTATTTAATGTGAGCTATGTTCAACCTTAAAGATAAAGAATCATCAATTAATCAGTTTTATGAATACTGTGACAATGCCAAAATATTAACCTTTTTAACATATAAAAATCTCTTTGGCAACAGGGGTGGGGGTCGAGGTTGGAAATACACAGATAATGCTCTAAATCTCCATGGGGAAGGGAGTTTAAAGATCCAACAAGGTTATTATATAGAAATAAGTACTCAAAAAATGTCCAGCATATGTAGTGAATTCAAAATTATTATAATTCAAGGATACAAGTCAGAGAATAATTTAGCCTTAGCCTACTGTAGACTTCTTTAGATAAAAGTAATTGAAATACAAATAGTAATAAAGCACCAATTGAGAAAAAATTCTCACGCATTTGAGTGGAAGGATGGTGGTAATTAATTATGGAAAAAAACATCAGAATACCATGCCGGGATTATAATTCTTATCTCCACATTCCCAGTAAGCCAAACAAGATGAGAGTGACGCCTTTGATCACGTGTCTACCAGTGTGGGCTTATTGCAATTTGGATTGATATAAGTTCGGACTATTGTAGAAGTAACATATTAAGAAGCTTTTTTTTCTAATCGGGATTTAATTATTCTTTAAATGTTTTGATGAATATCACAGATAAAGCTATATTTAATATAGTTGATAGCTAATAACGCAATGTTTTAAATTTCCACACACTTCTTTTGTTTACCTACGAATGACCTTTTTTTCCCGTTAATAATGCTTTCTAAAATCATTCATTATTTTTTTATAGAAAATAGTTGTTACTCAATAAAATCAACAAATAAAATACCTTTTTATTTTTTTGGGACATTCATTCTTTCTTTTTTAATGAAACTTTGTAAATATTTTCTCCGAGTGATTTAATGTGTTTAAAAGGCAGTGGAGAGCATGACACACATTTTATACCTTTATTAGCCCTCTTCCTTCCTTCTTTGTCCCTTATTCATGCCCTTGTCCTTTATCTCCGGAATATCGTGTTCATTACCTTTACTAATTTATAGCGCCAGTATTTATTATCCATTTAAAAAAAAAACATTTTGTAAGCTTTGCCCTTCGCCATTTTAAAAGCAGGTAATTAAGGGCTTTATGTTTGACTTTATTATTTGGAAGTAAAATACGTGATTAGTGCTAAAAATATATTTATTTATTTTTACAAGAAGAGACCAAAAATAAACTAGCAAATATCCGTATCAGAGAGAAATTGTATGCAACATATAACTCTTTTTTCTATTCAAATAAGTTTTTTGCTTTGATATTGTTTTATTTTTAATCTATAGTTTAAATAATAAAGTTTATAAAAATAAATAAAATCAACGAAAGTTAAACATAATTTTTAAAACTCACAATAATTAAATCTGAAAGCGAAACTGAAATAGTGAACTGGAGATTAATAGTAATAGATTTTCACATGTGTACTAGCTAGTAAAGCTCACCAGTTAAAGCTCATTTGTTTTCATTACATAAATAGTTACACTCCTGAGAAAGTCACATCTAACACATGACACATCGTTTATTAAATTCTCGGTATTTTAGAGCAATATGGTCTTCACTGCTATGCATTAAATCAAAATCAAACTTTTTATTTTCTAGCTACACTGTTTGTTTACTATTTTATATTTAATTGATTACTTTATTATTTAATACGGGATGTGGTATTGTCCGGATCCATGTTGTTACAAATTATTGATAGTTCACATCCAACTAAATTATATCTGATTGGATGACGCCAATGACTCGCCCACGTGGTCTTACAAATTAAAGAATTGGCCAATAATGGCCTCGGTCAAGGAATTAATCTTGATGGCAAATTCATAAAACGTTAGCGGTCTAATAAAAATGAGCCGTTCTCAATAGTTCTGTCTTAAAAATAAACTGTTCATCTGAAACAGTGGTGCTTTTTTAGCATCGCGTTCGGGTTTTGCTCTTATGTACTAATTAAACTAATGGGCTAGAGATTAGAACGGTTGAATTGAGAGAAAGTTGTAATGATATTGGTCTGGATTAATCTAAATTATGTAAAAAGTCATGGATGAAGGTAAATTTTATTTAAAGTAATATATGTAGAGTATCCTTTTAAGATTCATCAATGAAGAAACACGCGCTTCTCAGAAATAATGTGAAAAGAATTTCACCCCTAAAATATATTTTTTATACCATCTTTCTTGTTAAAAGAATAACTGCGTCAATTCTTGTTAAAGGGAACAACTTCATAGTATTTGGCAGAATACGCCATTTCTCTATACCAATAAGAAGCTAGCCTTCACAAAACCTGTCGCCAGGACTCTTTCTACTAGTTAGATTTCACACTGTTGATAAGGGGAGAGAAAGGAGAAGTATGTTATATATAAACCATTGTGCGTATGTTTAAGGCATCTCCGGGATCCAAACATCGACACCGAGATCTCGCTCACGCACGAGTCAGTCTAACACATTATAAAATAACTCACATCAATATCACAAGTGTGCAGTGATATAAAACATTTAATTGAAATATGTACAAGTAATTTACAGGTGTAATTTAAATAAACCATGTGTGAATAAACAGTCATCAACAGTTCTCTTTCTTCAATTATATTAATATACCGATTTAATTAGTGCTCGAACACGGAGCTATAGACAGCTGGTTAAACGGTATCTTTTCCGTACAGTGATGATAGGCGCTCGATCACGGAGCTTTAGACAACCTAGACATCATCACAGCATTCTTATATCAGGGAATTAATCCGCAGTGTTTCAATCGACGCCCAAAGCGAGGCGCGATAAATCCATAGTATTACAAAGTGTACTCATATTTGCGTGGAGAAAGAAATAATGGAAAACTATTTAGGGAAAAACAACCTGAGTACACCCAACCAAGGTCAAACCACGATCTCTACGTCATCAGTGGTCTAGTCTATTGCAATAGTAGCGCCTCAGACCATACGGACACCGAAGCGGGTAATAGCGGTGTTTATTGTATTATTTTTATAGAAATAAAATATATATTTCCTAATTTATTAGGTTACGGGAATGTATTTAGGAGTTCACACAATTTAAATACCGTACAAAAGATTATATATACAAAGTGAAACTACCATTGGAGAAGTGTTACACTGTCTTATTTATTTTATAAATGTTATTTAATGTAATAAATTTGATGTAGTTTTAACGATCCATCAAAGTTCTTTCATAAAATAAAACATTCTACAAATGTTTTATGTAACGTTTGTATTATAGAACATTCGCTAGAGTTTTATCAAAATAAAATCGCGAATTCTGAAAGAGCTACCAGGTCTTGCAAAGCAGTTAAAAATATATATGTACACTAATAATAGAACGCAATGTATATGACAACAATATTTTTAAGGTTTCTCGGTCCGCTCGTAAATATTATTGGCATGATTCTATATTTTCGATTTCGAGTTATTTTAACAGGCAACTTCTCCTATAGCCCTGTGCCTACCGAGCCACGGTTAGACCTACAGCTGTCTCATAGGTTTAATTTATGTTTAAAACAATCACACACGCCGTTACATCACAATAAATTAAACCATCAGCTTCCATTTTTGTAATTACATACATTGTACAAACTTTGAAATATATGTGATGTAATAACGTACATGTTTTATCAGAGGTGACGTATTCTCTTTTATCATGTATTTTATTTAAAAATATATAAAAGTGTAACATATAAAAGTGTAACACCACCCCTGGATGAATATTTTAGGGGATTGGGGGGAGAATAGATTATCTAATATAAACAAATAAATAAAATTTATTTATTTTAAAACTGTCTGAATTGATACATCTGCCAAATGTGACTACAGTAGAGTTATTGTTTGGCGTATGAATTGATGATAGGGGGAACTGACTATAGCTTTTAACAAGCCATTATAATTTATTAGTATGTATATATATATATATATATATATATATATATATATNTTGGCGAGGTTAATATCAAAAGGTATTTTATTTAACACAGGGAAGTATAAAATATTTTCTACATCCATTATTGTTTCCAGCCTTTGGCCCAGTTTTTTATTCAAGCCATATATTTTCCACTGCCGGCTTGATAGGCCTATCGTATCTTCAAATAGCTTTTAATCTAACTTAATACTAGGACCTGTACAACATCCAGTCCCCAGCCATTAATTCATCACTGTGAAAGGTTAAACCCATATTTCACCAATTATAAGTTTTCGGCCATGCCGAGAATTGAATATGGGACCTTTAGCTCAATAGACAGACACACTACCGACTGATATAAGGTGTCGGATAGTGAAGTAGGCCTATACAATATATTATATAAAACAATAATAACTGATAAAGCCATAAGCTGAAACGAAAACTTGTAATCCTTTATACCTCTAGAATATAAAACGCTCCTCAATGATTATTATTATTATTTATTATAATGTGGAATCAAATTATTTCATGTGCTTTTAAGAAACAATCTAAAATTAACTGCCACATTTCTTGCTATATCTTATTAATACTTTAAGCACAAAATTAATCAACTATTTATTCTTAATTGAAAGGTATCTGGGATATCCACAGTTATAAATCACAAATGGCAATTGGCAACCTCCCTCGCGTCTAGTGCACCTGGCCGAGATTCGAACGATTGACCTCCCAGACTCCATCAATGCCAGTCTGTCATCAGTTTGACAGTATCCCTTAATATTCGAGTTAAGGGCAGTGTTTTTTGCAGTATTTTATAGCAAAACGTTTTATTAACCAAAATAAATAAAATATTGCTCCAGTAGAAACATAAAGATTAAAAAAAACCGTCAATAAATTCCAGGACACCCTTGACAAATTTTCAAGAACTGTTGAGGTCAGCATGTGAAGAAAATTAAACTCTATGCTTATACTGGAGAATCATTTGATTTATTTAGACTAAAATTATTCTTTGATATAAAAACTTCAAAAGTACTGCCCGTGTTTCTAAAAAATACCTTACGTATTTATATATCTCAACATCATATCGAGTTGTACTTTCAGTTGTTTTCTTTCACTAACCGAACAAGAGTGTGTCAAGCTCTGACGTTTAAACGTTTTGCCAGATGTTCGCGACGTACTAACTTCCTAATTGATATGAATTAGTTCGTATTTATCTGAGAAAAGAACTGTTTCTATTCTCTCACACAGCTCAAGTTTACAGTTTCATGAATAGTTTAAATAGTGTTAGGGGTGTAAGATAGTTTATTGGATGAAAATAATAAACGTAATTTTTAATCTTTGTTTAGATGTGCAACATTAATATTCTAAGAAGTAGTTTAAACTATGTTTGCATCCACTGTGACCGGATGATGTCACCCATTGGTTTGAAACTGACATATGTGTTGTCACTGTTTTAATTAGGTTAGGAACGCTTTAATTTAGAGTATACGCATAGCCTAAATAGATTAAATAGCTGGGAAACACAACCCAAAGAGTCGAAATAGCTTTAGCTGAATCGTGGACGTGAAATAAATGAGTTATGACTTTATACATACATCTAACAAATTAGCTGGCCAACTCGAAAGTTCTTGTCCAACTAAATTACAAGCTCGTCATTCAACCCTGTCCTGGGACCACTCCATTTTATCCCCAACCGGACATCTAACCTCCTTCAAATCCATTTTCAAATTATCCTTCCATTTACAGATTGGCCTAACAAGTGGTAATATTTATTTAGGTTTCTTTACTAAACTTTTGTGTAGACGCACATATATTATATGTAAATAAATTTGTAAACATATATATTATTTGAGGCTATTACTACTAAGTATTTTAATTTGTTAATATAGAAAGGGGAGAGATTTATTTTAACTACCAAAAAATTATAATTTCAATTGTATTCGAAAGCTTACTACAATATTCCACCTCTCCTCAAAATAACAAACGACTTTAGTTGATTTACTAAACCTCTTCTACAATTTGATATCAATGGCCCATAAAACCATTAGTCAACCAAACGCTAGTGGGGAATGTAAGACACAACCTCTAAGCTTTTTGGCAGTAGATTTAATTAAATTCTAGTACCCCTCAATTATTTCAGTACTTCTGTGAATTTATATTTACTGACTTTGGGATGAATTAGACCAAACTAAGCCTAACGTTTTAAAAGTTAAAGTTTAACAGTACTAATAGTAATGTTCGGTAGGAATTAGACTATTATTATTTGTTACTGAACTGCACAAAAACTTAATTTATATTAAAAAGAAGGGATTATTTATTATTTCATACGACATGCTATCTGAATATTTACACAAATTATGTAAAGATTATAAAGGTAGAATTTAGAGGAAGTGTATATATGTTTGCAAGAAGTATTAGAAGCTTTTTAGGAAATTAAACATCTATCTGGGACTACAACCCCAGTCTCCTCTTATCTGGAAAACTATACCGGACACCTTAGTCCATGAACCCACTGATGTGGGTCAAAATGTCTACCAACCCTTTAATCTGGGTGGTAAGGAAAAGTATCAGCTTGGATAAGGGGTGTAAAATATCCACTGTGGTAAATCACATGAAGAAAATAACCCCGACCAAGATTCAAACCTTGACCTCCTATTCACTGAACAGTAGCGAAACCCGCTACGGTGAACACATGGTCTAACACGCTACTCTTGCAGTAGACTAGATTGCCGATGACGGGAAAATCAAGTTTCGAATCTAGGTCGGATCTACTGAGGGTGTTTTTTTCCAAAATGGTTTTCCACTCTCCCTCTACGCAAATTCGGGTAAAATTTCTCTAAATTCAACCTTATTATTCCCTTAAACCATTAGCGTAGTTATTACATGAGCGTATAGCCCGCACAGGTAGTAAGAAGTGGTGCAAAAAAAAATCTATTTCAAATATTGTAATTCATGTTTCGCATTCTCTTTGGCTGATAAGTATCAAGTTTAATGATTATCCTAATTACACTCAATGCATAACATTTAAGAAATTCAAGTTAAATCAACTTTACGCAATGTGCACTGACTATTCACTATGTATATATTATAAACGCTATCATAGAAAAAAAAATCAACTTCTAGCGCACCATGTGCTCTAAACTATTCACTATTAGCTAAACGATATGCAAGAAACAAACCCAGACTTACCTTTAAACAAATTACACTTATACTAAATCCTACCTTCCTCGTTCCTACCACATTAGTGTAGCCGGATACATAGTATAAGACGAAGATTAAGTAAAAGATTTTTAAAAATACTGATCGCTAAATATTTCAATAATGTATAAGTAAATAAATTAGTATCGCCACTGAAATGAAATCATATTCTCTTTAAACATCTCTTACATTTTTAAAAAATAATTCAGTTTTTTAGGATCTATATTTTTTCTACTAAACTCCTTCAGTTTGTCCCCCCACCTCTTGAGAACTTCAATTTACATTTTTTAACAGCTTGAGGCGATGTCCCACCAAGTAAATATTTGAAACCTAAATTATTCCTTCTCCATTAAATATTTAATTGGAATAGTAAAATTCACTTATTATTATTCAGGAAAGAGATTATTATTTACACTCTGGAAGAATGGAAGACTTTTTTCTTCCCCCTCCCATGAATTAAAGAAATAATTATTTTTGTAAAAATATTTAAAACATCTAAGAGCATAATTCTCCTTTGTCCTTGCTTTTTAATTTAGTTGTGTCCTTCTCAAACCTATCTTGGGTGTTGAAACATGAAGATAGTATTTCCCGGTGACCAAGTAAATAAGTCGACAATGAGTCTAAGGTGGGATTTGCAAACTCATGGCCCATGAGCTGCATTAGGCCCATGACACATATCTGACCAGCCCACTTGCCTGCAACACTTGCATTACTACCCGGCCCACAGCAGTCGTGTATGAAAAAAAAAAAGTTTGAGTTTGTTGTGTCAAAGCAAGCGTTCAGTGGCTACTTCACTATTTTGCAACTGATATATATTATTTTTCAGGGGTGAAATCAGGCATTATAATTGATTGCCATATTTTAACAAACAAAAACCTCCCTCTTCCTGTGACAGCTAACAATATTCTCATTATATTATTATTATTATTTAGCACCTCGTCTTACTACCCGTTCGGGTTATACGCTTTAAGTACTAATTACTATAATGGATTAGGAATTGGGAAGGGTTGAATTAGAGGAAGTGAACCCGCATTTGCGTGGAGGGAGAGTGTAAAACCATTTAGTAAAAACCACCCCAGTTCACCCGACAGAGATTCGAACCTCGATCTCCCCGTCCTCAGCAGTTGAGCTCAACATGACAAACGCGTTAGCCAACTACGCCACTGAGACGGGTTATTCTCATTATAACTGGTTAACATTATTGTTGTTGGTATTTTCTTGGACCTTGCAGTACCTCCAATACACAGCTGGATTAGTGTTTGCACAAATAGTGGACAATTAACCTTTCATTTTAAAATATACAATACTTAATTTTGAATAACAAATAATACTTAGAACTATTTTAAGCAGTACACTTTTCCATCATCTTAGATATTTAATTTTGGGATTTTTTTTTAAATTCAAATACTATAATAAATATTATTTTTTCCAACCCACATAAACATTTGGGAAAACATTAGCTTTAAAATTTTATATTAGTATATTTAAATATTTTAAATACATTGATTAAAATAGCTAATATGGACCCATTTCGGTGGGCACGCAGAGTAAACGTCAGGTTCATCTGATCTCGGAGGTTGCAGTTTTAACTTTAGCTGGGATGGTTTTACCTAATTTGTTTCTCACCCTTACTCCAAGCAAATGTGTTTATCATCTTCATCCCCTTGCGTGATTAAAATGTGCATGGTGCAGAAGGGCAGTAAGAAGCACCGGAAAAAAAAATTGTGAAACTAAGCAAACATATTTCTAGCCCATCAACTAAATTCAAATTAACACAACCTGTCTAAGGTATCCTGGTTCGATTCCGACTGCCGAAACAAAGTTATTTGCAATTTGTAAAAAAATATAGTTTCTTCTGCTATCTAATTTCTAGAGCTGTGGAACCTTAAGACTCACTAATATAGGTTAAGCTAGTTTGTAAATCGTGTGCTGGTGTAGACATTAATTATAAGCCCACGTGAAATAAAATTAAATATATTTTATACATGGGTAATAACAGAGAGGAAAACCAAAAACCAAAAACCAAAAAGGAGATAATTCAATAATAACAGTTATTCAGTGAAGTGGCCACAGTAAGCAAGCAAGCAGTGGGTAATTATCTAGAAGGGGGCAAATAGTAATAATAATAATACAATTAGGGTGACCTGGCGGTCTAGGGGTAAGGTGTCAGACTTCTATGCTGGCGGACGGGGTTCAATCCTCGGTCTCGGCAAAGATTTATCTGATTACCAAACCCTTCCTTCACCTTTGACAAGACATCTTGTGAATGTGAGGAATGCCAGGCCTCCACCGTGGTTCGGATTCCACGTTAAACTGTAGGTCCTCCATTTCATCTCACAATCACCCTACCATTACACATTAGCGTAAGTGCGTATAACCCGAACGGGTAGTAAGACGCGGTGCTAATAATAATAATAATAATAATAATAATAATAATAAACAATACAATTGTTTAAAAAACAAGTAATATGTCAGTTACAAAACATCTTACGACTGGTATATACTTTGGGTTTTTTTTTCATCCGTTTGGGTCAAACCAATGAAAACCCCGACATGGAGGCCTATGTGTAAAACCCTTCGGTTTGACTGTCGTGCCAAATTATCTGGTGAGGACAACAACAAAAAAACGTCGTCTGTGCATGAGCTAAACGGTCAATGTGTGGCCGCATCAGTTGGGACGGCGGTTTATTTCTCAGTTGTTTATAATACCTCTGCTTTGATTTTCAATTGGAAATTAATTTGAGGGTCATAACATAAAGTGTTTAAATTATGGGGAACCTAGTGTAAACTTTTTGTTAAAGCACCGCGTCTTATTACCCGTTCGAGTTATAAGCTTATGTACTAATTAAACTAATGGGGGAGGTAGGTGAAATTTAGAGTAAATGCACCCACATTTGCGTGGAAAGAGAGTGAGAAATCATTTATTAAAAAACCACCCGACCGGAATCGAACCCCGAATCCATTGCAGTGTCTAGGAAGGAACTGATTCGACAATGACAAAGATGACGGCCGGTCAATCGGATAGGTGTATAGGGACATCCGTTCTTGGAACCGAGCGGTCGGAACTTACATCCGTCCAACCCGACATGACAGGTCAAACGGATGAAAAGAAACCGAAGTGTATGCCAGCCTTCAGAGTCTCACGTAAGCCTACGTCTTTTTAAAAATTGCTTCTCCTCATCAATTCCACAACTAAGTTCTCCTAAAATAAATAGGTCTTAAATCAGTGCTCAGGCCTTCTGTGTTACAAAAAAAAATCAGACTGGCGATAAACCATAACCTAGAACCAATAAAAAAAACTCGGCTCTTCACAAAGCAATATGGTCCGCAGATGATGAACTGTATACGCTTGATTCGCAAACACACAAAAAATATATATATTGACGGAGTGTTCGCGTGTGTTTTTTGTGCGTGTGTGTTTGTGTATGTGTTTATACTTGTGCTTGTGTGTGTGTGTGTGTGTGTTTTTGTGACAGAAAGAAGTGCTGTGAACGAAGGAAAAGAGGACATATTTTTTTGGGCACGCGGAATAATCGTAAATTTAGTCTAATCTGGTTTAAAGGTAATGGAGAGTTTGGTGTTCAAGTCCCAGCTAAATGTACTTAGAGTGGTTTTTTTCTCTTGAATGGTTCCCCGCTCTTCCTAAACTCAAGTACGGCTACATTTTCACTAAAGACTACCCTCCAATCTGCTTCAGTGGCTGAATGATCTAAGGTGTTACTCTCGTGCTGGGCTGGTTTGCTGATGACAGGGCGATTGAAGTTTGAATCCCAGTCGGGTCTACTATGGGTGGTTTTTCCTAAATGGTTTCCCAAACTCATTCCACGTGAATGCGGGTAGATTCCTTCTAAAATGCTTCCTTCCTTATCCCTATCCCTATTGAATAATTAACATATATATATATATATATATATGTGTGTGTGTGTGTGTGTGTGTGTGTGTGTGTGTGTGTCTGTAATAACCTAAGCAGGTAGCTTAACGTGATGATTAAAAAAAACTACCTTCATCATCCCTATATCATGAAACCCGCCTCGGTGGCGTGGTTGGATAACGCGCTTGTCGTGTTGAGCTCGACTGCTGAGGACGGGGAGATCGAGGTTCGAATCTCGGTCGGGTGAACTGGAGGTGGTTTTTCCTAAATGGTTTTCCACTTTCTCTCCATGCAAATACGGGTTCGTTTCCTCTAATTCGACCTTCCTAATCCATTAGGATAATTAGTACTTAAAGCGTATAACCCGAACGGGGAGTAAGATGCGGTGCTAAATATTATTATTACATCATGAATGTAATTTAAAATTTAGATAGTCCTAAAGGATAGTAAAACGCAATGAAATCAAACGATAGTATTAGTTCATATATATAAATAACAAAACATTAATTAAACATAAACCCTTTTTGGGCTTATTGAATTTTAATATTCACTCAATTTTTAGTAAACTAAATTAAAATAAATTAAAACCATTTTCATTTCATATATTTAACTACACGTTAATTCAAATTACCAAATACGAAATAAAAAGTAGTTTATACAAAATCCAAACACTGACAAATGTTTCCGATTGTGTGAAAAAATGAGATCGATTAATTGATAATTTATAATTACTGCAATGAATAAATTAGTATTATATTAAATTATCATATATTTTATTTCAGAACACAATAGATTTGAATAATTCGTATGAAGCAATAAATTGAACAAAAGACCGGCTCAACTTGGAGAACAATACTCTTGCTAAAATGTGTTATTAACTTAGTACTAAATATTAAAAATATTATTGCTTGCCAGCCACTTTGATGGATTCATAATATACTCTTGCAATAGACCAGGCTGCCGATGACGGGGAGATCTAGATTCGAATCTCGGTCGGGTGTACTGTTTTTTTCCTAAATGGTTTTCCATTCTCCCTTCACGCAAATTCGAGTACACTTCCTATAAAATATAACCTATAGCATCATTCCTAAGACCATTAGCGTAATAGTTACAAAAGCGTATTACCCAAACGGATATTACGATGTGGTGCTAAATATATATATATATATAAATATATATATATAGCCGGAACTGTACTAGTAAACTGCCTCAATCTCCTCATTATCCATTTGACCAAACACACACAAAATAATATAAGTGAATGTATGTTTAAAAGCTTTAATAGACCGTCTCTCTCCAAGGAAAGCTCCTAACCACCAGATGACATACTTTAGACTGAGCTGTGTTTCAGAAAACAGAAACAAATTTTAGTTTAGTTAACAAAACATAAATTTTGTTTCCACCAATCCGACTGAAAACAAGTCGCAGTTTTGTGTTAGTTTCAGTTTTTTTTTTCCACTACACGGACAGTACAGCTGTTTAGGTGAGTTGAGGCCTAATCTTGAAATCGTGTACGGCCCGGCTTTTTGAGAGACACGTACGAATTGCGAACCACTCGAGCAAGAAGTATGAGTTGTGTCCACCTAATGAGCAGTGTGTTTTCTATCATGATGTATTAAATTTAAAATAGAAACTCTCATCGTCTCATGAGGACACACCTCGTATTATCCATACTTCCTCATTTCTTGTCGTTAAATGGTTTTGACAATAATTTGAAGGCTTTGTCAGGTTAGGTTAAGTTAGGTCAACAGCCCGGGTCGCAATTTGTACGTGGTTATAAAAATGTGGGGCTGAAATTCATCTTTCTCTTTAGAGGTAAACAACGCGTGCAGCCTAGTACAGTAATGTATTCCGACGATTACTTTTTTTTCATCATTGGTGTCATAGTTTAATATTTACAGAGGAAAGAACGATGTAGGCCAGGGTTTTGGGTGCGACGCGCTGCGAAAATCTTATGAAACGGAGGAAATGACAGCCGACTTGAGAAAAGACGACATGGGGACATGGAGAAATACGATTTTACAATTTTGTGCGAATGTCTACAACCAATTTTAAGACTAGCCCTAACAAAACACATGCCACTTTGCAGAACAATTTAGATAGAGGAAGGGTTTTGCACAACTGTTGCTGTGATATTTCCACCAGGCAGTCTCTATTTAACAGAAACTAAACAAAATTCGGAAACCTTTTGAACTTTTCCACCTCGGGTTGGGATTTCCAGTTTTTTAGGAAAACAGTCCCTGACGACCTGAAGTCTCCAAAATGTTTCTGTTTTCGTAAATTCGAATTTCACTTTCGTCAAGTTCAACACAGTTTCTGTTTTGTTTCAGTTGTGTTGGTCTAGATATAAAATCACCTTGGGAAGGTAATACAGTTCGTTGTACCAAAGGAATTCTTCAGAACTAGTTTCGAGCATACTTGCGAAATTCTTAGCTGGGAAATTTCTCATCGTCCACACCTGACTACAAACTAGCTCAGAACTGAGGTTTTTGAAACTCAAGTTTGAACGTTCACTCTCCTGATCAGTTCCCCTGCAAACATGGAAGGTGAAAGACAACAAGACAACAATTCCTCTGCACGTCATCTCAATGGCCCGCACACCAGAGACTGGTTTGAAGCCTGCTCCAAGTAAGAATCCTAGAATTTATATAGATATTTACGAACATCGATTCTTTATCCTCGATTAATTGTTTTTTTAGATCGATTCAAAGGATTCACGAATCGATTATTTCTCTGGAAATTTCTAAAAGATCAAATCTGAAACTCGAAAGGAAACTATACATAAACACAGGAATACTTGATTGGCTGTAGGAAATGTTTGAATGATTTTAATAATATTTTGAAACAAAGTTTACAAAGTTAGACCACAAATTAGTATAATCATTCGTTATATGATACATATCATGAATAGAGGCGTAAATAATATTAAAAGGTGCCCATTTAAGTCACTGAATAGTCTAAGGCATTATTCTCATGTTATACTGGCCTACTGATGAAGGGGATTTCGGGGTTCGAGTCCCAGTTGGGTCTACTGAAGGGTTTTTTCTCAATGGTTTCCCACTCTCCTTCCATTCAAATGCAGGTATATTACTTGTAAATCAACCAACCTAGTGGTGTAATGATCAGCGCACCTGGCTACGAGCCTAAGGATCTTAGGTTTGAATCCCGGCTGGTATCGTTGGTGTTTTTCCAGAAAGGAGAATTACCCCAACGGTCACCAGTGTTTGGTTAACTAGGTTTAAGTGTTTCCGCTGGTTCCACACCCTGATACTCACTATAATCATCCCCTAATCTCATCGGGACATGGAAAGAGCCTCCAAGGATGATAAATTTTTATATGAAATAAGTAATCAGTGTAAACTTTTCAATCATGCTTTGTAAAAATGTCAATAATTTAGTTTCATACATCTTACTAGATTGAAGTAAATATAGCTCAAATGTTAAGTAAAGGAGAAAGAAATTCTGAATGGTGTACAGTACTTAGTACACACAGTACAGTATTTATTTAAGATGTATGTAAAAAATATTGTTTTTCCAAAATTAATTAGATATTTCTTTTAAAAAAAGCATAGAGTTTAACTTTCTTCACATGATGATATCAACAGCTATTTAATATCCGTCAAGAGTGTCCTGAAATTCGACGTAAGCGATAAAAACGCCTGGTCAACAGCCCACGAATAGCACTAGTAGATATTATAGATATCAACCTTTGTGTGATACATAATTTTGAGCTTGTCACAAGCAAAGAACCACATTCATCGCGACTTTGATGTGTATGTTGAAATCTACCCCACTTTCTTTTCAATTGCAGTTTATATTCTTGTCAGGTTACTTTAAAATATTGTCCTTTATAAAATCCGATAGAACCAAGTCATAAAGGGTTTTTATCAGGCGAGGCTGCCTGCCATGATATTCCCCTTCACCATAAGCGACAGTTCTACCAACGGATAAAGCTATAACGAATATTTTAGCTCTAGATTGTCACCAGATTTTTAAAAATTTTAGTTACCATTTCCAAATTCTAAATATTTTTTAAATCTATTTGTTTAGCTGCAATTTTTCTGGTCTATTTGATATAGTGTAGTCGTACTACTACTCTGGGTTTGATATTTTTACTTAATAAACACATCGTTGCATTCCCTGATTTCATATTATTATGATTTTTTAATGGAATGCCAGGTAAAATGTTTTTTGTCAAGTTTGGTACTCATCATTAAGTTGTTGATAGTGTACTTTATTTTTCCCTCATTTACTCGAATGATATCTACCTCGGTGACCCAGTGGACTAGGGGTAAGGTGTCAGACTTCTGTGCTGGGAGTCAGGGGTTCAATCCTCGGTCCTGGCACAGATTTATCTGATTGCCAAACCCTTCCTTTACC
The DNA here is from genome assembly GCA_902141375.1 of Timema poppense. Classification (NCBI taxonomy): domain Eukaryota; kingdom Metazoa; phylum Arthropoda; class Insecta; order Phasmatodea; family Timematidae; genus Timema; species Timema poppense. Next base: position 68,731 of record CABFOV010000853.1, read on the forward strand.
TCTGACAAGACATCTTGTAAATGTGAGGAATGCCAGGCCTCCACCGTGGTTCGTATTCCACGTTAAACTGTAGGTCCTTCATTTCATCTCACAATCACCCTAACCATTACACATTAGCGTAAGGGCGTATAACCCGACCGGATAGTAAGACGCGGTGCTAATAATAATAATAATAATAATAATAATAATAAACAACCTCGGTGGCTTTGTGCTCGCCAAGTACCCGATGTTTGTGAGTTCGAACCCATTCGGGGTCGATTAATTTTTCAAAAGCGATAAAAAATAAAGTAACCCATCTTCCTTCCAAAGATAATAAAAGATGTTGGTCCTATTTAGATTGTGGCACGTAAAAGAATCCTGAAAGATAGGTTAAAATATCTTTCCCGGAAAATTGGTAGACCCTTTCACTATCGTATTTAGATATTTGCTGACACATTCCCCTTAATAAAGTAAGGATTAAATCCTGCACCTTTTTTTTTCAATTGGTATCGTATTTTTATACTGAGCCAAGTGCTCCGGGTTTGAATACCGGCGTGACGGAAAAGTTTATCATTTGTGGAAAGTGGGTTTCTCCTTTTCATAATGATGATTTAACTGCCGGTGGGTTGTGTATTGTGTATGTTCTAGATTTAAGTTAGTTTATAAGTCGGTTCAAAAAGTTAACGCTAAATATTTCAAATACAAATGTAGGGATTAGAAAAGTGTATTCAGAGGAAATGTACCCACGTTTTCATAGAAAGAAAATATGGGGAAACAATCTATATTATACCCGCCTCGGTGGCGTAGGTGGCTAACGCGCTGGTCGTGTTGAGCTTGACTGCTGAGGAAGGGGAGATCGAGGTTCGAATCTCGGTCGGGTGAACTGGGGTGGTTTTTCCTAAATGGTTTTCCACCCTCCCTCCACGCAAATGTGGGTTCATTTCCTCTAACTCAACCTTCCCAATTCATAATCCATTAGCGTAATTAGTACTTAAAGCGTATAACCCGAACGGGTAGTAAGACGCGGTGCTAAATATTATTATATATATAATTTATATCCACACTGAATTTCTATGATCGAGAGTGAAAAGGTCTACCAATTTTGACGGTAAATATATTCTAACATACCTTCCACGGTTCTTTTAAATGCCACAATTGACATGGGAACAACTGAGTTTTACTTCCACTCTGAAGGAATTTTTATATGGATTTTTATCTCTCAAGAAAAATCCGTTAACCTCGGTTAGGTTTGAACCCACGAACAACGGGTCCTGATGCGACACTTTATCCCAAGACCACCGAGCTCGACTCTTCTCTAATATGGATCGTTAAATAATTATTAAAATCTACGGTCGGATAAAAACTCCTGCGAGTTAATTAAGTTAAGCAGTTAAGTTTTACTGTCCAGGTTGGAAGTTTTACGCTTGCATATAGTTAGTAGGCCTATTATAAAGTTTAATTACCGCTACTGTACTTTAACAAAACTCTTGAGATTATGTTTTAGTCACTATTGTGACCTCACCGTTTGTCACTGTGACGAATTAGTTCCAGGTAGTTAAATAACTTGTCCAAAATTAGCTTATTACTAATGGAGAATTCGGGAACATGTTTTTTTATGTTTAAGCAATCTCAGCATGGAATTAGTTTTTTTTTTGCGTATTCATGGTTTTGGAGGCAACATTTTCTCTCTAAAATATTCCCCCCTTATACCTCTCCTACCCCTCCACCACAACCATCACCCAGAATATGGCGTAACACCTAGCTTTGGTAGATACTTCAGCTCAAACCAGACGTCGCATAGGGTTGCAATTTTCTGTGTTCAGATTTTAAAAAAAATAGGAGAATTGAGACAAGTTAAACCGTTTGGCCGCATTTTAAGAAAATTTAAAAAATTTGGAAAATTGTTAGCTAAAGATTCAATAAAAAACTATTAAACCTAGACCAAATTTAATGTTTTCGCGTTAGGAATATAGAAAACCACACTTCGATATGTTTTCTGGTTCGAGTGTAATCGTATTTATAATATCCAGGTTAATTGGGAGTCGGCTGAGCCCCTCGATGGCCTGCGTTAATGGACACATGGACTAAGCCATCAGGCTTATCTATTTTTCAAAAGAGGGAAAATAATTTTAGTATCGATTTATATATATATATCCATCCTACTGCCTTTCCGGTCTATCCAAATTTAATCAAGATAATCTAAAAGAGTTAAGGAATATATTATTCAGATGAAATATACCCGCATTTGTGAGGATAGAGTGTAGGAAAAAATGTAATAAAGAAATAAACCACCTTCGTTACACCCAATCGGGATTCGAGCTCAAACCTCCTCGTTACGTAACTCAGTGCACGTGTGTGTGTGTGTGTGTGTGCGTATATATATATATATACGTACACACACACGTGTGTAGATTATCGTGATTAAATTTGGATAGGCCGGAAAGGCAGTAAGATGAGGACAGAGATATAAATAAAGAAAAGATTTTTGGGAATCCTACGTTATTTAGCTTCCAAAATTGAGGCCTAAAGAAGAAAATTCTTGGTTGAACTAGTAATCAAGTTTTTATTCACTTAAATCTTTGTAAACTCGACTGTAAAAAAATAATATCTTTAGTCACTTGTAAGACTCCTATAGCTTACAACAAATGAGTTTTTAACACATAACCGTGAAACAATCATTTATCTTTATTTTTACTAACAAAACAAAGTGTCGGTGTGTGTGTGTTTGTATATCAGTAGCCTAGGATATCTGGAACCCTTAAGCTGATTGATATGTAGTTTATTTTATTTTGGTAAGCCTGCACCATCTGGTAGAAATCCCATGTACTAGGGGAGTTCAGAAAGGGTGGTGATTACTCTTTGCCTTCCACACTGAATGTCTATGAGCGAGTGCGAAAGGGCCTACCAATTTTACCGGGAAAGGTATTTTCACATACCTTCCAGTTTTTTTTTTTACAAGCCATAATCGACATGGAACCAACGGCCTTACTACACATCGGAAGGAAGCTGTGCTGCAGATTTTTATTGGTCAAGAAAAATTCGTCGTCCTCGGCTGGGTTTGAACCTACTGTCAACGGATCCTGAGGCGAGCACTTTACCCCAAGATCCCGGCACATATTTATCTAATTACCTAACGCTTCCTTCCCCTCTGACAAGACGTGTATTAAACACATCTTGTGAATGTGGGGAAAGCCGGGCCTCCACCGTAGTTTGGATTCCACGTTAAACAGTAGGTCCTCCATTTCATCTCCCAATCACCCTACCATTCATTACACATTAGCATAAGTGCGTATAGCCCAAACGGGTAGTAAGACGTGGTGCTAATAATAATTTC
>CABFOV010000853.1:87380-136247 GCA_902141375.1 Timema poppense
ACAGGTAGTAAGATGTGATACAAAAAAAAAAGAACAATAAAATTATTTGTAGCTTTTGATGAGACATACAAAAAATACTTAAGGTGAGAATGTAGGGGACTCATGAAAAGGCCTGAATTTTTGCAGTTTTTATAGCAAAACATTATTTTGGCCAAAATAAATCAATACTTCTTATAAGTACAAACATAGAGTTTAATTTTCATCACATGGTGATAGCAACAGTTGTAGAGTATCTGTTATAAGCATAGATGCATTAGGTGAGAAACTTTTTATGTAAATTAAGAAATAAAAATGTCATTAAATTCCAAAACACCCTTGGCAGATATTCAACAGATGTGTATCTCACCATGTGAAGAAGATTAAACTCTTTATGTTCCTACTGTTCAAGTAATATTTGATCTATTTTGGCAAAAAAAAAAAAGTTATGAAACAAAAACTGCATAAACTCTTACCTTTTCTTACTTCCCATACATCCATACCTTAAAAACTTTACATCTAACCTCCAGATAGTCCATTTCAACACATCACAATCGAATACATATTTGTCCCTATTTGAGAGAAACATACTAATTTTAAGTCTATGAATGTGGCACATGTGGGTGATATTTGAGATGATTATTTTGATAGCCATGAGTAAGGATTTAGACAGTAGTTTAGATAAAGTGCACCTGCATTAGCTCGACCTCCTTGTTACCAGACTTAAATTGTAATATTTTAAATAAGTTAAGAGCTTCTGAATAAGGTTTTATATTTAAAGAAAAATTAAATTGTCTCTTCATCATGGGCATTGCCATTTCACAACATGGATGTTTTCAAGCACCTGTGTGGTAAGATTTCATATCTCTCAGTCTGAAAACAAAGACAATCATTTAATTTAAATCAATATAATAATTTGTGACATGATTACAGTAAGAGCTAAGCTCAGTTTTAACCAAATTCACAAAATCTACCAAATGTATCTGCTAAAAATTAGCTTTGCCAAACTCTATTCGTTTTGATAATAAACAATGTCATACTAAAAACTTTAGTTTTAATTTATTTCCTTTTACTTTTCTAAGATTATAAAGTTCTTCAAAATATAAAATAATTAAATTATTTAATAAATAACTGTACTCGATAGTCACACACTTGACACTAAAGTACCCTAGGTACAATTTATGATTATGTGGCAAGTGTTTAGAATATTTAGATTTTTCAATTAGATGCTTACAAACGTTGTGTCGCTGTACCTAAATGAAAGTCATTCATTAATTTTATCGAAACTATGTAAACCGTATGTGGATTATTACTGTACACGTTTGAATAATGTATTATTTCAATGTCACAGGTTGAAATTTGTGTTTTTAATCAACTAATCTTCTTCATAATCATTTTGAGTACAATAAAATAAAAAACTTATAACCTATTTTAAAAGCACACCTATTCTGAAAATGAACACATGCTAAAGGTAAGAGACAGTTGGTCAAGGATCAAATCTCTAGCAGGTGACCTGGGGGTAAATTTCCGCAAATGATTTTCACTGTGTTTTTCCTCTCTTTCCACAACGATGCCGGGTTCTTATCCTCAACCCTACTTATAAAATTAAGTCACCTACTTGTAGCCCTTGTTTAGAATACCAAATCTCTAACTAGTAGACTAACTTAATCTAAAGAATAAAGCATGATATCAATAACTTATTAGTTGGGCAAAGAAAAATCCATAAGAGGTTACAACCATACTTATAACCTGGTCACGAGCATACAAAACCCTGTTTTATATATATATTAGGGTGGCCATACTGCAATACTACAGCATAGTGACCAGGTGGCATGTATAGCCATGCCTTAAGGAGTAGGTAATATATCAACTAGGGTTAAATTCCAATAGTTTGCACCACAGTTACTTAGAATGTACCAACCGTTGAAGTTCACGACTTGGTGCGGCGCAAATAATCATGGTATGCAACAACCGCTTTTTCTTGCTCATATGTCTCAACAGAACCGGGTCTCATCAGTCTAATATTGATAATGGCTCTCTCTGGAGGTTGGTCGAGGAAGTGAACCAAGTAGCAAGCGGCCATGACTCCCGTGCGTCCTCTACCCATGCGACAGTGAATTCCAACTGACTTATAACACACATAGAGGAGCTACAGTAAGTAACCTTGTCATTTATAAAATGTATAGGTTCAAACCCAGGGGAAAAATAGCTTAAAGAAAATCATTCAAATACAATTTAGACTTAATCCCAGATAAGATTAATGTTATTATGTCAGAGAGTAAGTCAAATCCTAAGCCCAAGATCTAAGCTTGTTTGTGAGAAGGTATGAGTTGATTTCATCTATACTTCTATGGGTAGGCCTGCATATGGAAATAGAAATTCATAGAACTATGTTGGTTGGCAGTTAGAATGAATGTAAAAATTATTATAGGGCAAATAGTTTGATGAGTATTCCAGGCGAAGTTTTTGGAAGTCTTAATTGAGAGGGTGCGGGAAAAAACTGCAGTCAATATTCGGGGTGTGCAATGTGGTTTTGTGCTTGGTAGAGATTGCATGGACCAAAAATGTACCATTTGTATCGTATAACCAAGTATGCCACTAAGGAATAAATTTTATTGTGCATTCGTGGATCTGGAAAAAGTGTATGATCGGGTGAATGGGAGAATACTTTGGAATGTTCCGAGAGAGTATGGTGTGAATGCATGGTTAGTAATGCAATTATGGCAGTGTATGTTGGAAGTAAAGCATGCGTTAGGGTTGATAGAACTTTGAGCAAATGGTTTGACATTGAACAGGTTGTTTGACAAGGTTGTGTTATGATTCCATGTTTTTTTAATGTATTCATGGATAAGTGTATGAGGAATGTTTGTGTGGAAGTGGTTGGTGTACATATGAACAATGTGAATGTGAGTGGGCTGCCATATACACCTGAGGCTGTATTAATGGTTGAAAATGAAAGTGACTTGCAGAAAGCATTAAATTATTTGACAGGGAGAATGAATCTTCATATATAAATGACTCCAAAACTAAGGATATAGTTTTTTATAGGAACAGATCAGGAAATTATTGACAGCTTAGTATAAATGGAAAGCCGTTAGAACAAGCGAATGATTTTGTGTAGTATCTGGGCAGAATGTTCTGTGATAAAGTCCGAAGAATAGATGATTGAATCAACAAACGGATTAATGTATCTCGGAGAGTAGTTGGATGTATGTGGATTATTACAAATAATGTAAGAATATTGTAAGAGACCAATATGGCAGTAGGCCTGTATATAAAAGTGTGTTGATGGCAACATTGTTTCATGGATGTGAAGGGTGTATGTCAGGATAAAGACAAGAGCAAGGTGAATGTGGATGAAATTAGATCTCTAAGAAATGTAGGTGTAAAAACTCCTATGGACAGAGTCAGTAATGAATGGGTGCTGAAGGGGTGCAGTTTGAAAGGGAATTATATAGGTCAATATGAAAGAAGCATCTTATGTTGATTTGGGCATTTTGAAAGGATGAGTGTGGATCGAGTGATGAAGCAAATATATGCAGTTAGAGTGTGTGGATCATAAGAAAGGGGTAGGCCATGTAAGACATGGCTAAATGTTGTAGACAAATGTGTGAAAAAGAGAACAATTAACAGCTTTAAGAATAAAAGAGCATGTATGACTCGGTGTATAGATGTTGTTGTAGTGAAGGGAGTGTGCAAGGATGGGGAAGTTTGTAGAAAGTTGGTGAGAATGGATTAAGTACGGAGTTGTTTTTTCGTCTATATGCACAGTTCCTGACCTACCCTGTAAGGGAACGGTCTGTTAGGTATGTATAAAAGTGATGAATAAAATAAAGAATCTAGATTCAACTGTTGTCCAACCATACTAGAATAGGAGAATCATGGCAGGACTCAGCGAGTGAAAGGAAGCACATATTATATACTGTACTAGATGCAATATAGGCCCCTTTTCAGGGTGATAAAATAAAGGAGATTAAGTGGTTAATGTAAAGTTAGGAAGTAGGCTGCAGCTGAAAACCTAACTGAAAACGACAAATCTTAGCTGGAAACTAAGGGGCATAGAATGCTGGTTGTAAATTAAATGAGCTGAGCAAGGAAGAAACAAAGACGGGTTTGGCAGAAAAAAAATTCCAGAAAGAAATAGCATAATTTTAAAGATGGAACATGAGTTAATAAAAGATCCTGTTTAGGTAACTTAAATTAATTATTAGTGAGATCGAAGAGAATAGTAGGCCTACCCATCTCAAGGGCAATCTTTCCCTTCAATACTTATAGTAAACAGTGAAGATACAATCAGAATCTTTGTTTTTTGCAAAATTTTATTTTTTACAATTACAAACAAGTGATTGGTATTAGATTGTAGGTAGACTATCCCAAATCATTCATCTGTTTATAAAACCAAATGTAGGCCAAATATGTTTGATAGATCTTGAGTTTCAACTTAATGTTAAGTATATAAGTTACATATTATATTATAAAGCATTATGTTGGATTCAAATAATAAAATTATAGCTCAGCTGTGCTAGACAGTTCAGTCTTGTATAATAATGTGGTCTTAAGGGCCCTACAGACAATCCGGTCTGGTTGATCCAACAGTTGGCCTGACCAAATCAGGTGTTATCTACAGACCTGACCTGACATGACTTAGGGCCCGATTTCATTAGGTTTTTTTTTTCTCTAAGAAAGAGACGCATCACGACACCTATATTAATCCAAACACCAAAAAGTTGGAATCGTGCTAATAGCATCGTTAGGGATTAATTCCAGAAAAAGAAAAATGTGGGACAAAAAATGGCTAATTACACGTTAAAAATTTAGTTATAAGATGTCACAATATACACAATAGGCCTAGCCATTGTAGTACAACTGACACGCTGAATCACCCGACAACGCTACAGACACAATTTGTTCGGACGATAGTGCGGTTGGATGCGCCGGCCACTCGACATCACCCGACATGAAATAGAAATTTTTGTCGGGCGACACACAACCCGATACTGTGCCTGATCTGATCAAATTGGCCCGACCACCTGACCAAATCGTGTCGTCTGTAGGGCCCTTGACTAACCTCATTTTTTGTTCTACTTTTTTGGCACAGGTCAATAAACTTCCTCATTTGACAAATCTTCGGTGGTTTAAATTCTTCTATTGGTATTTCTGTCCATTTAAGTCCTGGGAAAGCATGAATGGGTGGTCTCTTTTCAGGTGATAGTGTAACTAGATGTTTAATACCTTGACTTTCAAGAAAGCGTAAATTTGCAGGAGTTTGTGGCCAAGCCATACCAGCCAGCTCATTTGGTACAATCCATGAAAAATTCCATGGTGCACATTCGGAGCTCGAAACTTTTGACATATCACAAAACTAATCAAGATAGTACAAAATACTATGCTTAGATTTTAACACAAGGCCTAAGTCAACTAATAAAATATATATAAAATATTGTATTAATAGCCAAATACGGTGTGTCAATAACATTAATCATTCGCTCAAAGACAAACCCGACATTACTATCAGTAAAATCTATTTAACCTCAAATTTATAAACATGTTGCTTGACCAAACAGTCACAGATCAGAGGGCAGAGATAGAGCCATTCAATAAAGTTTTAAAGTGTTGTCATAACTTGAATAAGCAGAGACAATTGAATGAGCTTACAGCTGGAATGAGCAAGGTCTAAGATATACGGGTCCGGCTAATCTTGAGTTTTAGTGATCAGACTTTAAAGCCAAAGAGCGCTAATATATCTACATGTTAGCACGTGTGCAATACAAATAGTGCAGAGTCGTTTGAACGACTAGGATTTAATTTCATGAGCATGCTAAATAATATCTAAAATAATTTTAATTAGATTGATGCCATATGCAAAGGAAATAATTGAGGAACATCATTGTGGATTTAGATTAAATATAACAATAATGGCTCAGATTTTTACTATTCGGCAAATATTAGAAGAAGAAAAAGGTTGCAATACAACATGATGGTTTATAAATTATGTTTAGATTTTAAAAAGGCTTAAAATTAATTTTAAAAAAATTAAATGGAATTTTAGCTAAGGTTAGGATACCATATAAATTTGTGATAATCCCACAAAAAGGTTTTTTTATATATAATACCTCAAAAATTCACAAACTTTCAGATAATATGTATTTAAAATAAATAATTTTTATCATTTAATAAGACCTGAAGGTGATCTGGTGGTCTAGGGGTGAGATGTCAGACTTCTGTGTTAAGGGTCCGGGGTTCAATCCTCGATCCCGGCACAGATTTTTCTGCTTGCCAAACAAACCCTTCCTTCATCTATGACCAGGCGTGAATTAATCACTACTTGTAAATGTTTGGAATGCCAAGCTTGCGCCGTGGTTTGGATCCCACGTTAAACTGTAGGTCCTTCATTTCATCTCACAATCACCCTATCATTACACATTAGCATAAGTGCGTATACCCGAAAGGGTAGTAATACGCGGTGCTAATAATAATAGAAATAATAATACCTGAAGATAATGTAACATCTATCTCACTAATCAAATACTTTCGGACTATATAAGGAGGTACACTTTCCCCATTAATTTTTAATCTAGCCCCATAATATAATAAGTTATTAGGGTAGTACAAGAAAGAAGGGAAGGGTTGACGTTAAACGGTACAATGCAGCCATTAGGATATACATATGATTTAGCTTTATTAAGTAGACCTACTAGTAAAGAAGATGTTGCAAGAAATTGAGACATTTCTTTAAAGGTTAGTAAGGAAATAAGTTTGTAAGTGAACACTGGAAAAACCAAGTATATGATCCCACGGAGAACACAGATTGGGGACAGTAATAATTTATAGATGACAGTGAACAGCATATCATTTAATGGGGTTAATAAGTTTAAATATTCAGGAACAACTTTAACTAGCAATATCAATATTAGATTGGAAATTAGGAGGAAAAAATAGTTGGAAAATGCATGTTATTACTAGGTCAGTAAGTTGTTGACATCTGGCCTGCTTTCAAGGAATGTAAAACTCAGAATAGTTAGTATACAAAACAAAAATTTTACCTGTTATTCTCTATGGGTGTTAAACATGGTATTTTACCTTACATGACTGAGACCAATTTAGGCTGTTCGAAAACAAAGAGCTTAGGAAGATATTTGGTCCAAAAAATTATGATTAACTGGGGAGTGTGGAGGCTACATAATGACGAGCTACATATTTTATATTCATCACAATACATTTTTAGAGTAATCAAGTATCGTAGATTATAGTGGGCAGGACATGCAGCATGAATGAGAGAGTCTAGAATCATGTCCAGGAAACCAATTGGCAAATCCAATGGGAAAAGACCATTGTGAAGACCTGGACGCCGATGGAAGGATAACATTAGAATGAACCTGAAAGAGATGTGGTACAATGAGGTGGACTGGATAGATCTAACTCTAGGTAGGTATAGGTGGCATGCTTTTTTAAGTGCGGCAATAAACATTCGAGTTACTAATGCCATAGAGTAAGTACTGTCATTAAGTTAACTAAGATGACCAATGTAAGGACTTTATTAATAAAATACATAATTATACACTATAGGTAATAATTAATTGATTTATTATTTGTAAAGGCATTTAAATTTACTTTCTTAATGTAATAAATATTATTTTTTAACAAATTTAATTTTATAAAAAAAACTTTTTAATTTTTTAAACTTAAATTGTTACAGTTCAAGCTTGATCTATTCATTTAAAAACGAAATACATTCTTCTTGTTTTAATTTGCGCAAAAAGTTCAATAATTTTCTACTTGATCTCTGGATGACAACTGAGGAAATTTTTCTCCATTGAAATTACTGCACACGTATTTATTCTTTCTGTTAAATAAAAGGACAGAAAAAAAAATGAATCAAATAGAATAGCTGGAAGAAGAATAATAATCTAATTATACACTCTTCTACACTTTATCACATTCAAGAATATGGTACACGGTTTTTTAAGCACAACACACGCTGAGTATAAAAAAACTTCCTTACACCATCACGCCAGAGATGGCACTGCGAGAGCAACAGTGCGCTCTCAATCCCGCCTTCGTCTCCACCTCCCTCCTATGTGTGCATGCACACATGGATACTGAAGTACTGACATTAAGCTTAATAAATATATATTGTACTACGAAAATAAAAAAAGAATTAAAGAGAAAAGGACTCATTATATTAAATGTTATCGATAATATTAAGTGGAAATAGGGGGTGCTGCAGTTCCGCAGTACCTATACACGAGCCGCCACTGCTGGAAACCGATTTCTGTATCCCCAAGTCATGAAAGTATGCCGCCTGTACTTTAAACCATGTACGACTTCTTCGTTTCTTCAGGTGAAGAAACAAGTGGTAATCGTTAGGCGCAAGATCTGGACTGTAGGGCGGGTAATCCAAAACATCCCATTCTAAACTGTCAAGCAAATCAGTGGTGGCACACGCGGTATAGGTCCGAGCGTTTTCTTGGAACTGGCAGACGTCATTAGTCAACATTCTCCTCCTTTTGTTCTAAATGGCCCGTTGAAGCTGTCTCAAGGTCTTACAATATACATTGTCATTAAATGTTGTGCCAGGTGGCATAAAGTCAATGTTTTGAATTTTTTGGTTTTAAGAGAATGAGTATGGCGCTATTGCAATGACCGCTGCTTCGATTCAGGAGTGTGGTGAAAAACCCATGTTTCATTCCCAGTCACATTGAAGTCCAAAAACTCGATCCATCCTCTGTGTGACACGTGAGAAACGTGAGAGCAGAACCCATGCAATTTTTCTTGTGTTCATCCAGCGCATACACAATTTTTCATAACCTAATGTTTCTGTCATGGCTTCATGAATCGTAGTCTTAGACACTTCAGGAATAATGTCATACAACTCTCTTATCACCAAACGCAGATCTGCATAAATTTCTCTTTCAATTTTTTGAAGGTTTTCGAAGATAAAAGATGGCCTACTGCTCCTTTGTTCGTCATGAACGTTAGTCCTTCCTCCCGAGAATTCACGGCACCACTTCGTCACATTTTGTCAATTTATAATGTCACCATAAACAGCAGAAATTTTTGGTGAATTTTTGTTGGGCTCTTGCTTTCCTTCTACGTTCAGAAAATTATCATAGAACGAAATACACATTTGGCATAATATTGAATTGGCACTGCCATTTTAATAACGTGCCACTCTAAAAAAACAACTATTTTCGTACTGCCAAACCAAAGCGAAAGGAGATCCAAAAGGATCAAGGTCAATGCCAGTCTACTCACAACAAGCATTTAAGCTCCCCTTAGCGACACTGACACAATATATCTTTGCTTTCCTGACACGCCTTGTACTTAACTTCCAAGCGAAAGCAAACATTTTAAGATGAGTGATTATTGAGAAATGAGAGATACCTATCCTAGTTATACAAAAAGTCTGGGAAAATGAGTACAAAGAAATAGATTCAAAGAGAAAATGGTGCCAAACGGCTGTACAAAATTAAACATTGAAAGGAGGATAGAAGGGCAAGGACTACACATTAACCAGAAAACTGTAGGCCTCAAAGTTCACAATTAAAGTTCAATAAAACACATTTTAAAGAAACGTGCAACAGCAGTATCCAAGTAACCATGATCAATCTCTAGCCATAGTTCAATCTGAGTTTTACTCTATACTCCAGAAAAAGGTGACTGGTGTACCCCAAAAATTACATAACTATGTGTTTTGTTGTGTTTTAATTGTGAACTATCAGGCCTTCAGTTGAAAATTGTAGATCATTTCACTCTTCCTTAAAATATCAAATAGTTCAGTGAATGTGTATTTTGAATGCAGTGCAAAGGTGATAATTTGTTTAGTGAATATTTAATTGTTTGATAGTTAGGGTGAAGAACTATAATCATTTGTGGAATTATTTAAATATGGCAGCGACAGTGACACCAGGGTTTACGATTAGGAAAGTTCTTATAATAAAATATATATTTTAACTATGTAGGCTCAGCTGCATATTTTGGTGTACTTGGAAATTAAGAACTTAAAAATAATTTTATAAACATTTCAAGTAAAAGATGTTTGAATCAAAATTAATAATATTTTCTTAAGATTAATTTAATAAATCAAACAGGTAGTAGTAAAATGGGGTGTTAAAAAACTTTAAAAAAACTAGAGATGCGACACTTAAATCGTCAATTCTTTCAAATCCTGCGGTATTCGAGAGATTCGAGAATCGTAAAAAATCTCTTAAAAAATATCTCACATACAATAATGAAAACCTTGACTTGATAATAATTATAAGAAATATCAAAATCACAAAAAAAAAGGACAAAGTTATTGTATTAGTATATTTAATATTACAATTAATTTACTAAAAAAAGTGTTCTCATAGTTGTTATTTATGATCTAATAGAAATGACAAACAAAATAATTACTCATTTGTAAGTGGCACCAAGCCTCAAACAACTTTTTTTTTATTCAGGGATTCGAATTTGGATTAGAGATTCAAGAACCATAACTGATAAATCTTCCCCTGGTTTTAAGCACTTTACATGACAAAATAATTTCACACTAAAGTATTACTCACTAACTATATTACTACTGAAACTCGACTTTATTACATATATAGAGAGTTTTTAAGGCTATGAACATCATGAAATATTATAAACTAAACTTAACATTGTCTTAATAATAATTGCATAAGTCTTCTACTATAGATTAATCCAATGAAATGCCAAGCACTGAGCTTTGAAACAAACAAAAATCATGTTGTCAACTTAGGTTTCAATTCAGGAAATAAAAATTACAAGATCAGAGCATAAAAAATTTTATAGCACGATTTTTTTCTCCTTCCATTATTGTTTCCAGCTTGTGGCCTGGGTCAGTTGTTTATTCACACTGTATATTTTTCCGCTACCAGCTTGCATTTTCTAGTCTAACTTAAGATTAGAACACGCACAACATTCAGTCCCCGGATGTTAAAACATCACTGTGAAAGGGTAAGCCCATGTTTAATTGAAGATGAATTTTCAGCCATGCTGGGAATTGAATCCGGGAACCTTAGCTCAGTAGACAGACACGCTACCAACTGAGCTAAGGCGTCAGATTGATAAGATAAGAGTTTGGAATAGGTATTCCCAAAGTTAGCTTTTTGGTTAAACCTATACTAGAAAATGCATTATGAGTGTGTTAAGTCTACTTTTTCAGTTATAAGATTTTTGGTTAATGTATTTGTTGTATACAGTAAAATAATTCAGAAAATGTTTAATTTCCCAAATGTTTGTTATATTTTATAATAAGCTGATAAATCAAGTTACTATATCAAATTTGATTCAAATACTTGAGATATTTTAATATGAATATGTAATGTCAGCTCAGAATAGCAATGGTTGAATATTGAATTGAATAGTTGTCAAAAAAATTATTAGCGAAGCTTTGTATTTGGTGAGACCGGAAGTTCCTTTCAAGAGAAGTTGACATTTTTTAAAAGTCAACTCAAAGTTTTGGAAGCTTTGCGCACCCATAATATGCATACACAAAATGTAAAATATCAGATTCTAATAATAAATCATATTATATAAAAGTTTGTTTTATTAAGGTAAGGATGTAAGTAACATGAGAAAAGCCCAGTGTTTTTGCAGTTTTTACAACAAAACATTATTTAAGCCAAAATAAATCAAATATTGCTCCAGTACAATCATAGAGCTTAATTTTCTACACATGCTGATATCAACAGTTGTTGAATATCTGTTATGAGCATAGTAGAATTAGATAACAAACTTTTTAAATGAAAAGAAAAAGTTGTCATTAAATTTCAAGACATCCCTTGACAGATATTCAACAACTGTTGATTACACCAGAAAATTAAACTATGTTTTTGTTCTGAAGCAATATTTGGTTTCTTTTGTTAGGCTCGCTATAGACCGGATTTCCAATGACGAGGAGGTCAATGTTCAAGTCTTAACTGGGTGCACTAGGGGTGGTTTTTCAAATGTTTCCCTGTAGTTTTCTCACACCACCTCTTAAGTTATTTGGGGGAATGTTTTCATAGTTTTTACTCTTTCAACCACTATTTCTTATTCCAAAATCGCTGTAGTGAGAGCCGGTTATTCATTTTCTCTCACTGGTTGAGTTAAATTCAACCTACTCATCCTGTTCCTATATATTAAATAGTTTATAAATCCTTGCTATTGGTTTTAGTGTGCCCGGATCCAACAAGACGAAACGGTTAAATTTCAGGTAGAGATCAAGTTTTTTTCCAACATCATTCATAGAAATGCTTATGTGTTTACTTAAAATCCACCCTCTTTGTCCTATTTCCTTGGAAACTATAGTTTAATTCGTTAACATCCAGAATAGATAATTAAGACTACTAATGGGTTGTATTTTATATAAGATTTTTTTGTCCTCTCTCTTTCCTTAAGAAAACAATAGTTCCTTCGTGTATTGTTAGTGCAATCATCAACATAATCGCCATAAACTATTTTCTGCTTGTGGAGTTCAGTTTAGTAGAATACCTCCATTTTTCTACATTCCTCTGCCATTATTCTCCTCTCACTTGGACATTTTCTGTTATCTGCTTTTCATCTATTTATTGGTCCCCCTTTCAGTATTTTTCTACATACTTCATTCCTATCAGTCTCTTTGGTATTTTCTCCTTTTCCATCCTCATCACATGACCATACCATCCCAGTCTTCTTTCCTATACTATCTCGTGTACTCCCTGTACTCCCACTTTTTCCCAGATAACTTTATTCCCTATGCCATTTCTCCACATTACAGCTAAAATATTCCTAACAAACTTTATTCCTACAACTTCCACTTACCTTGTCTCTCTTACATTCAATATTCATGTAACATAAAGCAGTAACAAAACTTAACAAAGACAAATATGTTATTGAGAGTGAACAAAATGTTTAAAGAACAATAATAATCATTGATACAGTAACAGAATGTATACAGTGTAATTATAAATTGAGATGACAGTCAGTTTTCTTATAATATAAAGGCTACTGCTTCTATCTACACTTTGCAGTATAATACATATTATTATTTTTATTTAATTTGATTAGACAATAAGATAAGGATAGGTATTGAAAAAAAATATTTCTGTGGGAAAACCAAAAAATAATTTATATTATCACTGTAGTAGATTTACATCAAAATATTAACATTAAAACTTATAGATTGTACTAATAAACTACATAAATAGAATGTTAAATCTATACACAAAAATTGACAGTGCACAGACACAAATATTTAATTAAGGCTCAAGAAATAAAGATGAAGACATCTTAAAATAAAAATTTCTAATAAGTTGTTAAATTCTGCACTTTCTAGATTTTTTTATGTTCTCTAAGTCATGCTATCAAAGTATGATTATATTAAAGCATTAAACACTAGAGATAACATAAATCTTAATTCCTTATACCCTCATCATTATACGCATGCACATATTAAAAGACATTCCATGTTATAAGAGGTGTAAAAAAAACAGACAAGTAATTATCACATCTAATGCCCATTTCCTGGGTGTTCTTTATGTTATTCCTATCTAAGTGTCCTATCATTCTTTGTAATTTTCATTTCCCCCCCTTTTGTGTTTTATGGTTTCCTCTTCTAGGAAGTTGTGTTGCGTGTGTCACAAATTATACGGGTGGGTTCAGATATAAAGGAAACCTAGGTTGGAGGATTGGGCGGTAATGATCGATTTTCTTCAAGAGGCAGCCATTACCTCTTTCCCCAATGGCAGCAATGTAAAGTGTGAACTGTATTCTTCTTTTCATTGTAAAATCCATATTTTGTTCATTTCTTTTATACGTTTCTATCCACCTTTCTTGTATAATCTTCCAAATGTAATAATACATTTACCTCCTAATGCAAAAGATAAAGATATTATATAGATTCACATCCAATGTCCTATATGTTATTCCTTTTGTATGTTCCTATCTAAGTGTATTTTAGGAAATTGCGTTGCATGTTCTACACTACCTCCTGATGAGTTCTGATAGAATATAATGTAGGTTGAGGGAATGGATGGTAATGATTGATTTTCTTCAAAAGGCAACCATTACTTCTTTGTTCAGCGGCAGTAATGTTAAGTGTGAACTGTGTTCTTCTTTTAATTGTAAAATACATATTGTGTTTGTTCCTTTTATAGTTTTCTATCCACCTTTACTGTATCTTCTTCCATATATAATATAATTATCACAGAAATAAGATAGAGATCTATTTTGAATTTTTATTAAGTTGGATTTTTGAATTAAAATAACACAAATGCACAGCTAAAAGAACTTTACAAAAGTAAATTGGTTTCACTGAGCAATCATAGCTGGCTTACCACAATATAGTAGGGGTGTGTGAAGCTTTCAAAACTTCGACTTCACTTCAAATATATGTCAAATCTAACTTAGATTCAAAGTAATATTTCAGATTTGACACTTACAAAACTTCGCCAATAAAAATATTTAAAGGTAAAATACACATATAATCATATAATATGTTCAATTTTTATAATTTTGTGATGTTATGTACATCACAAATTAATGTTGACATGATAAAAATCTTAAGTAATTTATTTACATGCTGAGATAACTTTATTTTTCAAATTAGGATGAAATATATTAATCATGTTTGCAATATAACATTTTGTAGATTATATTTAATATGGTATCAAAATTTATAGAGCTATAAACATAAACATGTATTTTTTCCAATTTTTCTTTTATATCTGAACTTTGATTTGACTTAGGGAATATTTCATATTATTCGATTCGACTTCGCATTGATAAACTTTACTAAAGGCCCCATCAAGTTAAAGTGTTTATAAAAAAAAAGGGAGGCAGTAACCCAATTAAATATCTATTGTAAATATAATCTGAGGAGGTAAGGAGGTGATGGCGGAGGGGGTTGAAGGTACTGCAGCAGTGCCAATGTCAAGGATACATCACCAAGAAAATTCAACAAATAAAACTTTTCGTATACACTCTAATCCAAGTACTGACTATCAGTTAACATGTATTAGAGCTTTAAGTACTATATTCCTGAGATTAAAATATGAATTCTATCCTGGGAAAAATTCAAGACGTGATAAAGAGTTATCGTTGTCCACGGGCTATAAGTAAAATACCTCCATCTTCCTTTATCCTCCCTCCTTTAATTTCTTCTATACTTATCTTCTCACATGCACATTTGCTATTATCTGCTCTTTCCACTCTTTCTAGGTAACCCTTGAGGTCTTTTTCATACATCCTTCATTTGGCATTCTCTTTTTTTCCATCCTCATTAGATGCCAATACCATCTCAAGTCTTGCTTACTCTACTATCTCATGCCCTCTGTACTCCCACTCTTTCCCGGATAACTTCATTCCTAGTCTTGTTTCTCCTCATGACAGCTGACATGCTCTTCACAAACATTATTTACATGACCTCCACTTTCCTAGTCCCTCTTACATTCAATGTCTATGTTTATACTACAGCATACGTGACAATGGGTTCAAAGTGCACCCTGTACAACCCTTCCTTACACTTTAAGGGCTCTTCTCTTCTACATAATAGGTCTCTTACACTACTATAGAACAATGATAGAACACTATCAT
This sequence comes from Timema poppense, assembly GCA_902141375.1. Taxonomy (NCBI): domain Eukaryota; kingdom Metazoa; phylum Arthropoda; class Insecta; order Phasmatodea; family Timematidae; genus Timema; species Timema poppense. The sequence continues at coordinate 102,915 of CABFOV010000853.1, forward strand.
ATCTTATTTTGCACATTTTTATAATTGCATTTGAAGCCATAACAGGTGACCTGGTGGTCTAGGGGTAAGGTGTCAGGCTTCTGTGCTGGCGGCCGGGGTTCAAACCTCGGTCCCGGCACAGATTTATCTGATTACCAAACCCTTCCTTCACCTCTGACAAGACATCTTGTGAATGTGGNAAGGTGTCAGGCTTCTGTGCTGGCGGCCGGGGTTCAAACCTCGGTCCCGGCACAGATTTATCTGATTACCAAACCCTTCCTTCACCTCTGACAAGACACCCTGTGAATGTGGCGAATGCCAGGCCTCCACCGTGGTTCGGATCCCACGTTAAACTGTAGGTCCTCCATTTCATCTCACAATCACCTTACCATTACACATTAGTGTAAGTGCGTATAACCCGAACGGGTAGTAAGACGCGGTGCTAATAATAATAATAATAATAATAATAATAATAATAATAATAATAATAATAATAATAAATAAGCCATAACACTTTATTTATTATTGATTAGTTTTAATTAGCAATAAGTTTTTTAAATTGATGCAATTAGAAACTAATATATTTTGTGTTGAAGCAAAAATAATAAAAAATAATAAAAATGTTAAATAGCATCATTGAGATATTGAAATATGGCATAGACTTAATTGTTTTATATTTCAGAAGAATATATCTTATTACTCTTTTAAATGTAAGTGTTTATTAATTCTTATACAAATGGAGTGTTCACAAATCATTGTCTCTCTGTTAGTCTTCAGCCTCTTAAGACAATAAACCCTCATCCAATTATTTAAGGAGTCTGCATATATACCAATTTTAAGCTCCAACCTTTAATAAAAGCTCTTGTTAAAACTCAACTGCTGCACAGACTGCAAATTTGAGCATGTTGTATGGGATTATTTCTGTGCTATATTGTGTCTGGATGAAGCATTGTTTACTTTTATCTCAAATGGTTTGAATATTCTTTTCATTATACAAATATGAATGCAATTGTAATTTTGTTTCACATGGGCGAAAGTACAGGAAAGATAGATATAAATAAAAGGGAATGAATAAAAGTGACTTTTACAAAGAAAAGAATAACACAATTCCCAGTCTACACTTCCGCCACAAGACAAAAAGGATGCCCGTCTCTCGAAGAAAATTAATCAATACCACCCAATCCCTCGAGCTGGGTTTCATTCTATTGAAGATCATCAGTAGGGAGTGTGAAACACTCAACCTAATATCCTTAAAGAACAAAAAAAAAACACAAATGGGAGACAAAGGAAATTGGTAAAGAATGATAGGACATTTAAATACAAACACGTAAGAGGAACAAATCAACATAAAAGACAAATAGATGAAATGGACTTTGTAATTTCAAAGATATTTTAAATTTATGTTCCTTTTTTCAAAATCTTTAGTAAATATTTATTTGAATCCATGCTTGTCTCAACACTAAGGATCTTTCCAAGAATTTAATCTGAGTTTGACTCTGAATAAAAAACTTGAGCTAGTAAACCCCCTTTAAAAAAAAAGTTGTTATCAATTCTCTATTCTTTTCTTCCTTAGTAATGTTCAATCAGTACAGTAACAGCTGCTTGCTCTGCTAGCTAGGTTGATTTATGGTTTAATAATCTGTGTGCTTATTTAACTAATGTAAAGGAGATAGTATAAAAATAGTATGAAACTTAGTAACGGAATGAAATACAAGATTTGATTGATTTGGAATAAATTAATAACTACACCATCAAAGAGATAGCATAAAAACTTACAATAGCTAAACCAATCAAACTACTCTTCTTTGATCACCTTTTGAAATTCATGTTGCAGATTCTAATACAAGAATACATTTACACTTATGTTATATAGTTTTTACAAACCTCTTCAGGTTTTCAAGCTCATGTTGTATATTATGATATCAAAAAAACAAAAACTATTCAACTTGGTATAAACATAGACCAACTAAAAACTAATAGGCACCTTTCCAAAAAAATTAAAATAATCAAGAACTTAAAAATCTAACAAATTTTTAGAAATCACATTCATCTGTACATTATTCACTCAAACATAAACCATTCAAAATTGCATTCATTATATCTTATAAAGCTTAGTTGAAATCGATTACATCTTCATCCTACACATGTCAAGTTGTATAAGCATCTAGAATTCATCATCGTCGTATCCACCATAGTAATCGTCGTCTCTGTGCTGGTTCAACATTTGGGACAATGATACCTCGTCATTGTTTTCTGGTTCCACCTCGTCTTCATACTCTTCGTCATCTTCTGAAAACAATAACCACAATAGCTATAACCAGGTGTCAACCAGATAGCGGAAAATATAAATATATCCAGTTGGGCCAGTTTGTGTTGGGCTGCCTTAGGAATTTGAGAATCAAATATTATTATGGTTTGATTTTTAAATGGAATTTGTGTTAGAGATTTTTAATACTGCTTAATTGATGGTGGTTCATTCCTAACATAATTATAGGTCAACCTTAACAAAGATACCTTAGACCAGGGGTGGCCAAACTTTTTCTTCGGCATGCCATTGTCTAGCCAGTATTCACGCTAATTAACTTGAGCGAGCTATTTTACCTCAAAAACTCTACTCTAACTTTATTCTACCAATAATACCCTACGAAAAATACAATACCAAGTCTATTATTAAAAAAAAATTAAGCTTTTTTACTCTTAAGTGAGGTTGGAAGATAGTTTATTTCTATTTACTTAAACTAACATTTTAAAAATAAAGCATTTATTGATTATTTAAAAAAAATCAAGCCTAAGCATGCCACTTAAAATTTCTTTGCGTGGCACGTGTGCCACTGGTTGGCCACCCTTGCCTGCCTTAAGACTATTAATTTATCAACTTAAGCAAAAGTGTGAATGTTATAAAGAATGTATTAAAACAAAAAATTTTTTAAACATTGATTTACTATTTCGATTTCCTTTTATGTTATGGTATTGGCCCGAATGTAGTGCAATGTTTGTTCCTCCTAAAAGTGTCCTTCCGAAAACTTTATTATATGCATAACCTAGCAATTTTCACTTAAAAAAAAGGCAGATGCCTAAAAAAGTTTATTTTGTAGGGAATCATCACACATATCTAATAATAAACTAAAATTCAAAATTAAGTGAAAGAGGATTTCCAGCATTCAGTGTCAATGAAGTGTTAATTTAGTAGGTCTGTATTAGTCGGTGGCAGAACCTGTGGTGTGTTACGTTTATTAAAAATTCACCCATGTCAGATCACAAGTGAGTGATACTGTTGGAAAGAAGGCTTCCTCGAAGTTTTCAAGCAAACAAGGAGATGAGAAGAAGCTACAGTGTGGATTTTAAATTAAGAGCAATACGTGAGCTGCAACAAACCATTAACGTGCAGGTTGCTAGTAAGTTTGATGTTTCTGAGGCTAATATACAGCTTTGGAGAGAAATTGAAGAAAATTTCAGGATTGCATGCACATCAAGAAGAGCATCCAAAGGGTCTAATTAACAGTGTCAAATTTGTTATTTAAGTTATTACCTTTAAGTATATTGGAGAGCTTTTACTTTTCATGTAGAACACCTACAAAATTTTAGGGTCATATTATGTGCGAAACTGTACTATATTTGGGTCAATACGTGTGTGTGTGTATATATATATATTTTAACTAGAGTCTCGATAATCCAACCTTTGGTTATCCAACATTCCGTTTAAACCGACATATCCTCATGATGTGCTATTTACATTAATGTGCACTTGTGCAGTATCCGCATGCAAGTTATTTTCCCACTACCATCATTTCTTTGTTAGTGAGTGAGTCACATACCTCTGTGGCCGTAGCTTGTTCACCCGCCTTAGTGAATGTTTGCTGCACTGTATTCGTTCATACTGTGATTAAGTTTCGCAATTTCCCATTAAAGTGATTTTACTGTGTGTAAAATATGGCAAGTGAAAAGGGGGAAAAAAAGTGTTTCTTTCAATCAAAGAAAAACTTCAAGCCTTAAAAAGAATAATTAATAACAAACCCTATTTCATACCTACTCTGCACTTCTATTTACAGTAATTTGGATTTGTTTCTCTGCCCTTCCCCCTCCTCCTTTATCTTTTTCTGTATTATCTGACATTTCGGTAATTCGACAACCTGTTAGTCCCGTTTAGATCAGAGACTCTACTGTTTGTATATAAAAGAAGGTACAGTAAAGGTGGATTGAAACATATGTTTTTATGTGTTTCTATTCATCTTTCCTGAGACCGAATAGAGTGAGAGATAGATATTGCTTGAGGGTGGATTTCAAGGTCAACACTTTGTGATAGGGGTGTGTGAAATCCACGTTTTTTAATTATAGGTGAATTTAAATCATATATATGAAGTATTCTTCAAACCAAATCAAATTCTGAATATTTTTTGTTTATTGTTTTATACTTGAAAACATATTATTTCTTGGCTATTTAAAAACCGTATGCACTAAGATAATTACTTGTAAAAGTTTTTATTGTATAATTGTTTGTAATATTTTGTTTTATTTTGATTAACCAAATTATTCAGATTTTTTCCATGTGACTATTGATTTTTAATGCATATTACGGCTCAAAGTGGCAATAAATGAACATGTATCGAGTATTTTTGCTGTCAATAATTTTATTGGCGAAGCTTCGTAACTGTCGAAACCAAGTCAAAGTTACGCAAACCCCTACTTTGTGAGCAACACACAAGAAAATAGAAAGTTTGAAAGACTGATAAGGTAGCTTTAAGGGGTAGCAGTACCAATAAAAAACATTCAACGCTAAAATTAATTATTAATGGACTGCTCTAATAACATTTCACCTTGATTACTTGTTATTTTATAAATATTAACTAATAACTAAATTTATATTTAGAGTAAAATATTTATTTGGTCATTTATCGCTAGTGTTTGGTTAAAGTATATAATCTAAAATAACAATAATAGTAAAATTGTTAGCAACTCTTAATGGAAAAAATGAAAACAAATAAACAGAATATTATCCTTTACATGCTTCACATACAAACCTAATAACCCTTTTATGTGTTAAGTGTTAAAAAAAAAGCAATATATATTACCTAGTTCTGTATCTGGCAATATTTCTATAACTGGTGGCACAGTTGTTTGTTCTTCAGAGGTGGCTAGAGGAAGACCTATACTGGGTGCATTCTTGGGTTTGCGGGGTTCTGCGTCCAGTCGGGGCCCCAATCGACTCATTCGGGCCGATGTTATCACCGGGTCACTTGACAAACTGTGTTAGATGACCAAACATTATTAAGTCGTATTAAATATTTTCCTATTCATAATTTTGTTAGTGTTACTCTAAGCATTGTGTACATATTAATATGCAATAGAGTCATAAGCTATTATAATAAATAATTACCCGCTTCGGTGGTCATGTGGTCTAACACGCTAATCTCATGTTGGACTAAACTGCCAAAGATGTGGATATCAGGGTTTGATCCCGGTTGGGTGCACTAACAGTGGTTTTACCCAAATTGTTTTCCCCTTTCCTTCCACGCAAATGCGGGTACACTTCCTCTGAATTAAGTCTTCTTAATTCCTAACCCATTAGTGCAATTGGTATAGGTATATAACCTGAACCGGTAGCAAAACACGGGGCTAAAAAATAAAAAATAGGGGTGGTATTTTTATGGCCAAGTTGTCACCTTGTCTGACTTAGTGCAGACAACACCTACCTACAATGATTGAAAGTAACAGCAGCTGAGAATAAAAATAACAACACAATAACACCGCAACCAACTTTTAGGGTCGAACAATATTTCTTCTTCTAATTAATAATGATCATTATCACACTCCTAAGGCAATCATTTTACTATTTTGATAGCAAGGAAAATGAATACACAAACAGTAGACTACGGGCTGTGATTATGGAACATGGTTTACACTAAGTAGCCAATTTCACTTAAACCAAAAGAATGAACAAAGTGAAGTTTGTATAATAGGAACGGAGTAGAAATGTCAGTATCCGACAGTCACAAAAATTACTAAAAACTATTTCATAACGTCATATATCGATCCATGTAGTCGCCAAATTTCACCACATATAATAATGCTAATAGTATAGTAAAATGTTATTAATATTGAAAATTAATATTGAAGGCAAAAAAAAAAAAAGTTTAAAAGAGAGTTTCTAGAGTAGGTATTCTTAATGTGTGAGGATAATTATTTATAGAATAAAGTACATCAAGCAATACATTAAATAAATATGAAAGAATTGAGACAATGAAGCAAAAATAAAAAAAAGGAAAGAAACCCTAACACAATACCACACAGCATCTTCGCATCTTCCTCTGAAAACAGTAGTGTTTGTTTGTGAATATGTATTATTGTGGGGTTTTTTTACCTTTATTTGTGTTTCAATCCACTATTAATTAATGACAAGAATCAAGATAAAATGATTAAAAATTAAGTACATTAACTGGTTGTTGAAAATTACACTACTTAATTTTTCTAAGACATTAAGAACTCCAAAGTTCATAGCCACACTTATAAAAGTATGTCACCTATCCCTATCTTGAGCTGGTTCTATTTGGTCTACCTCATTACACCCTATCTTTTTCATGTACATTCTAATGTTATCGTCCCATCTGCATCTAGGTCTTCCCAATGGGTTTGCCATCCAGTATCCTGAACACGGTTCTATACTCTTCCATTCACGCTGCATGTCCTGCCCACCGTAATCCACAAGATTTGATGATCCTAACAATGTATTATGATTTAAAACGGGTTATTTAACTAATCATTATGTAAATTCCTCCACTACCCAATAGCCTTATCCCTTTTCGGACTATCTTCCTAAGCACTTTGTTTCAAACACCCTAAATTTCTTTTCATCATGTAAGGTAAGAGGCCACGTTTCTTACCCACGAAAAACAACCTGTTGAATTAATGTTTTGTATATTCTAAGATTTACATTCCTTGAAAGCAGCCAAGATATTAACAACTTACTGACAGAGTAATATCATTATAAGGAGTATCTCTTTTTTCAGGTCCATAATTTTATACACGAATGAAATAAGATATGGGAGGGACAATTTTATTTGTTCCCATCATCCTTTCCATGTATCATAAATACCATGGTGCTTGAAATTTAAATTGGTTACTAGGTAATAACATAAATTTGGCTACAATCTAATCACTGAAAATGGCAATTCCTATAATTAGTACAGACCTTGGCTCAGATGGAATATCTGCGGATAGGGTGCTGGCACTGCTGTTGCTATCCGTGGTAATGTCTTTTGGAGGTGGTTTGAAAGAGTCTATGGGTTTCACACTTAAACTCTTTAATACATCATAATTTATCTTGGATGATATTTTTTTCTCCTGAAGCATTTTTTCGATAGCCTCTCCAGCTGAGTTCGCTGGCTGACTGTTTTTCTTTTTCGGGGGTTTTCGTTTCTTTTTTTCTGGTTTTCCTTCTTCCCTTTCTTTTGCCAGTTTTTCTTCTTTTTCTGTAATAAAAGTAGAAACGTATATATATAAAGGAACTATTTTTAATAAACACATACCACAAGGACAGCCATTGGGTTTGTCTTAGGTTCACACTTTTGACTGATGTAGGTCAGGATTTGACCTAATTCAAACCCAAGACAGATACACTGTGGCTGATTTCCAATAGGGGTTTTTCTATCCTCCTTCCATCCATACAATTATTAGTGATTTATTACTGTCCTCATAAAATGTCATTAATAATTTCTGAGTTAGATGCACAGAAATTAAAAAGTATAATATCTTTATTTTATTCCCTCCTTTAAGAACTTTCTCAAAATAGGTAATTTCCCTCCCGCCCCTCCAAATTGACTTTACAAATAATAATATTATAAGTATTTATTCTCAAATTTGTTTGCAATCCAAGTTAAATGAATCAAAAAAATAGATATTAAAATGTCATGTGTTGAAAGTGAAATTTTTAAAAATAAATTTCAAAGAATGAATTCAGAAATGTTGACCTATATTAATTGTATTTAATATATGACCCAGACTAATTGTATTTAATATATATGACCCAGACACAGGGTGAAAACAGTCTTTGATGATGATGATGATGATAGAATATTAGGGAAGTGGATCAAGAGGGTGAATTTGAAAGCATTGTAAAAACATTCACCAAGAGAGTAAATATGCAGCCTTACTATGACAAAAGATAGATGTCATAATCTTGTTTATCTCAAATCTAATTCTTAAATTTTAACCTCAATTTTGATCCCTTAACATTCATGATTTCAATCCTTTTCAATTGATACAAATTCACATTTAATATAAATGTTATGCATTTATTTATTTATAGTGCACAGTGATGTGGTCGAAAAAAAATAATTAAATGTACAAGATTTACATCTTAAAGAAAAACTATTATCTGAACCTAACCAATTAATTATTTGACATTGTTACAGATTTGCATGAGATCACTATAACACAAAATCATTATTGAGTAGGTTTACAATTTTCCGGTGCTATAATGAAATGGCAAGGGAACTAATAATAATGGCAACAAAAAAAATTACTCAATTTAGAACGTTCAATTTGGTTTGAATACCAAAACTATCATTTGCTGCAGGGGTGGCCAGCCTACAGCAAACAAAGACATTTTAAGTGGCACTCTTTAAAAGATTGATTCTTCTTGCTTCTCTGACACCCCAAAAAAAACATTGATGAACCTGTGAATACTGAAGAGATCGCAAAACCTCACTAGTAGCTCTAGAGATAAACCATACCTATCTCCTTGCGAACCCATATAAAATGAAAAGAGTAGGTAAGTGTTGGGTATCGCAAGGAGACAATTATAGTATATTATTAGGGTTCTCAAGAACAGAAATAGGTTTTAATATTTTGATTCTAATGTTTTATTCTAGTATTTTGTTGTTTTACTAATAATATTATCATTAATAAAACCTAGTTAACTTCACAATTACAAAGTATGTTACTTTTATATCACTTAGTATTTCATTTGGAAGAAAGTACAGGAAAGGTGGATAGGAACATATAATAGTAATTAACACAATACAATTTTTATAATGAAAAGAACAAAGTTCACACTTTACATGGCTGCCATTGGACAAAGAGGTAATGGCTGCCTCTTGGTCGGGGCAATGGGTGGTAATGATTGATTTTCTTCAAGAGGCAACCATTACCTCTTTGTCCACTGGCAGCCATGTAAAGTATGAACTGTGTTCTTCTTTTCATAGTAAAAGCAATATTGTGTTTGTTCCTTTTATATATTTCTATCCACCTTTCCTGTACCTTTTATATCACTTTGTTATCCATATTGTTTATAAAAATAGTCTTAAATTTTATTTCTGTATTGAGTATTCTGGACAGATGTGATTATTTTTTCCCAATAGAAGTGTTTTATATTTTATAAGGTTTAGTTTACATTATAATTATTTTAATGTTTAATAAATATTTAATATGTTACTTAAAATAATTATAAATAACTCAGAGCTCACCCTCTCTCACACATGAGTATCTTTCGCAGATTTGAAATCACAATGTGGGGGGGAATAGGTTGTGCATCAATTTAGAGGTCATACCCTAGACTCTTTGGTAAAGTGTAAAATATACATGCCTGACTTTCTCCAGTCAGTTCTAACCTTTCTTATCTCTAAGGTAGGATTCATTTATCTTCATCCAGAGTACGTCCTTGTTCCTCGACTCCTGTTCTGTCATGATGTAAGAATCTATTTCATCCTCGTCAATACCCATCAGATCTATCTCACCATTGTCTGGAGCTGAAGGTGTATCTTCTGTAGTTGTTGTCACAGTTTGTTTGTTCAATGAACCGCTAAGACCCATGGTTGCCATGTTGGGCCCTGAAAGACAGCACACAAATTACAGTTGAGCCCATTTAAAAAAAAATCAATTTTAAAGAATTTATAGTTTTAGCATGACAAAAAAAATAGCTCCTTGAAATGATTATGCTATTGTAAGAACACATTTTCTTTTGGAATCAGATTTATGTTCGACCAAAGAATTAGGATTCCAACCTTAAAATAACGCATTATTTAAACATTATTAAGGTTAGCACACATATTCAAGCTCCAATTCTCAAGTAATTAAACATACAACATAATTAAAATACCTTAAAACTATCCAACATGAATTAATGTTAGCCTTATTGTTTGTTGTTTACTTTTAAGTTTTCTCTGAAAAGAAATTATTTCAAAAAATTATGTAATAACTCAATAAGGAAAACCTCTTTTCGCTTTATGAGGTAATTGTATTATATTTGGAAGAAGGTATAGGAAAGGTGGATAGAAACATATAAAAGGGGGACGAACACAACATGGCCTTTACAATGAAAGGAAGAACACAGTTCACACTTTACACTGCTGCCAATGGACAAGGAGGTAATAGTTGCCTCTTAAAGAAAATTGATCGTCACTGTCCAATCCCCCGACCCAGGTTTCATTCTATCGGAACTCATCAGGGAGGAGTGTGAAACGTGCAACACAACTTCCTAATGAGTTCCGATAGAATGAAACCTGGGTCGGGGGATTGGGCGATGACGATCAATTTTCTTTAAGAGTCAACCATTACCTCCTTGTCCATTGGCAGCAGTGTAAAGTGTGAACTGTGTTCTTCTTTTCATTGTAAAGGCCATATTGTGTTATGTCTCCCTTTTATATGTTTCTATCCACCTTTCCTATACCTTCTTCTAAATATAATAAAAAAATATGTAAAAAAGAGCAATGTGTGTATCTGAAATGAAACAATCAGTACTGTGTCCTTTTTTAGAGCTATTATGCTAATAATTAGTGATTTAAACTGTCATGATTCTAGCACATACTTAATAACTCGAACCCACAGTTAAAATGACTTAACTTTATGTAGATTCTTATTATAACTACAAAAATATTAAAATTTATCTTTATAAGGAAAACCTCTTTTCATTATATGAGGTAATTGTATTATATTTGGAAGACAGTATAGGAAAGGTGGATAGAAACATATTTTTTTAGAATCACGGTTTTTGGGGGAAAAATTTATAGTCACAAAATTTGAATTTTTAAATAAATTTAATATAACTGTAAATTTTTTTAACTAGACAAAAGGAAATATTGAAGGACTCTATTTGCAATGAAATTAATCTTTAGAATGAATAAAATTAATCAAACTTGAAATCTTTGAGAAAAAGATATAAGATTCTGATTAGGTGATCAAGTTTTTTGAGTTTTGTGAAAATCTTGGAGTTGAGCTTGAGCAGCTATTAAAATTCGACTCAAATTAGATTTGAGTTCTAGCACTTCCCTATTTTTACACATTTCATGCAAAACAAACCAGAATAGTGTAGATATTTAATTTGAGGCAGTTTCCGGTTCTCAAACATTCTGTATGCTTCTATATGTTTATGCGAACTAAACATTCTAGTAAGTTCTATTGGACTGAGATATATCACGAGTGGTGCAATTTCAGAGCCACTGTGATGTCAGTCATTGTCACGAACGGACGTGTGCTCGGCGCTCGTGCAACAGGGTCATTTTTCTATCAAAGTATCAATGTTACTATCATTGAATAAACTAATATCAACTTTATCTGACATTATTTATTTCTTTCTCAAAAAGTGAAGCCCAATGTAGGGGAGTGATAGTAACTATTACGTACGATAGCAATAGGCGCACAACGTGGACCCATAGCAATAGACTTCGCAACATAGTGGCGTAACAAATAGGACCAACGTGGAACCAGCTAATTAGTAACATTACAATTGGTGTCCAAACGAAGGGGCCCGTAACAAGGGTGTAACAAATGGCTCATAACGTGGGGGGCGTTACAAATGGCATCCCAACTAGGGGCAACCCATGGAGATGTTACAATCAGTACACCCGACCAAAATTAAAACCTTGATCTCCCCATCATCAGCAATCTAGTCTACTGTGAAAGTGACGCCTTAGACCATGGGGCCATTGAAGCGGGTCATTTTGCTGTTAAAAGTGAGATTTTTCAAATCGGTAGACCAACACCTGATCATGAATTATAGTTTATTTTGAAATTCATATAGACCTTGGTATTTACATATTAAAATAATCATATTCCTTTTATATCACTAAAATTATTTAAACCAAGAATTTGATGACAAAAAATTAAGACAAGCTTTAGAATATTTTTAATCCTAAAACCGTTTCCAAAGTTGCTCGCTTATCTCCCGAGCTCACCAACCCCCACTGCTAGAAACTATTTTATTATTTTTATAGATAGTTGGGTCAAATACACTTTTATAAGAATCCAAATCTGAATCTCCAATATATTTTCGAATCTTGAAAATATTATGAATATATGAGGAAATGTAGATATAACCAAATAATATAAAATACAAATAGCAATTAAATGTTTAATTACTGGTTTAGGGCCTGGTTGTTTAATTTATCATAAAATTATAATTGGTTCTGAGCCACTAATAAGTAGTATTGGAGCTCTAAAACAAATTCTACTTGAAAAAGTGAAAAAAATCTTTTAAGAATTTAAGTAACGAATTTGAAATTTTCTTGAATCCTTGAATCTCGATTATCCTTATAGATTTGAGTATTTGAGGGCCCACCTCTAATTTAGATAAACTTGTGTTCACTCACCAAGTCCTGTGGATGTAGAGGGGTGTGTTGTGGTCTCAGGAGTAATTACAACCCCATCATTAACTAAACAGCCATGAATAACACCGAGAGTTGACTGGGTTATAAAGCGATTTGTATCCACAGTTTCTGGGTCCGGCTCATCATAATCTGAATTTAATGAAGAAAAAGAAACAAAATTATAAAAAAACATAGCATAGCAAATGAGGAGGTTATGGAATAACATATATTTTAATATGGCCTAGTATTTGTTTGATGAAGTATGTAGGAAAAATATCACAAGGATGACCAAGAAAGAGATGGGACGAGAAGAGTGAGATGAGAAGAATGGAAGGGATTAAAGAAGGAAGAGTGTTGGAATTATAGGGGAAGTTGAAGGTATTTTACTAAACTGACCCGGCCACAGGCTGGAAACAGTTGATGATGATGTGTTTTAGTTGCTATCTCCTGTATGGTAGTTATAAAAGTTTATTTATACAGTACATTTTATCCTTATACATGCCACTAGTGAATAATCCTAGCTTAATCTATGAACAAAACCTAATTTAAATGATTTTGGTAGAAAGGGCCTATTAAATATACACTTTTTTTTCCAGTCAACATGATCATTATTTATTAATTGCATAATTGTATTGATATTTATATATGAAAAGCGAAACCTGCAGATCAAATAACTTTACATATAAATAAATAACAAGTTTTAGTCATTTTTACATTTCAAAAAAATCCCCTCATATATAAATCAGAATATACATAGCAATAAATTTTTAGCCTTCACTGAGTCACTAAACATACATTCAACAAACTGAGGAGTGTTACCGGGCAGTCATTGAACATATGTGTGGTGTAAGTACCCAACATATGTTGCTGAAACAGATTTTGGATAGTTCACAGGTTGCGGCGCTTAATGTTTAAAGCCAGAATTTCAAAATGGAGCTCGGAATGTTCAGAAATGTGAGGTATACCAATGTAACGAATTAAAGGCTTTCCTAACAACTCAATTCAAAGAATTAATGTTAAGGCATCAAAACAATTGGTGAACAATGTCGTTATTTTGTGTCCAAGATGGACAACTTCAAACCTAATAAAATGCAATCATATTATTGAATTAAACATTTTGTTTACTAGGTCAGTTTTTCACCTTTAGAGATAAGATTTCTTGGTCTTTTCTTCCCCCGTGCCTTTTCTTCCAGCTCCATCTCTATCTCTCTCTGCAGCTCGTTGAAACTATCATCCACGTTTTCATCTTCCATCATCTGGAACAAAATCATAAACACTATAGTAGATCAAACTCACTGTTTTATGAATATGAATATTCATTTTACCTAAAAAATTAGCGGTGTGTGAGAAGCCATTTTTTTTATTTCGAGTTGAGTTTGAATGAAAACAATGATTTTTTTTTTAAGTTTGAGTAGTATAGAGCTACCTATATTTATTCAAGAGATATTTCAAATTCAAATAGATCCATGCTTCTTCTTCTTATTTCTTTTATATAGGCCTTTGCCTGTTTCATTTCAAAGGCTCTAAGGACTGTCCTTCTATCTTCGCCTTGGTCTTCATGGTTTTCGCCACCCTGGAGGTCTTTCGTCTCTTGCCATTTTGACAATTCTGTTTTCCTGAATAACTCATAAATAAGTACAAACATAACTCTTTTAGAATTATTTCTGTGAAAAAATGTATATTCAAATATATTTGAATTTTAAAATAAATTCAATATAAATGTACAATTTTTTTTAGTTAGAAATAATAAAATTAATCAAACTAGGAATTTTCAAGAAAAAGATTGAAAATTCCTAGTAGTAAAATTTTTAGAGTATTGTAAAAATCTTCAAAAGTCGAGTTAGAGCAGTTACTAAAACAAAACTCGAACTCATGTAAAATCCATACATTCAGTTAAGTGGTTAATTAAAGTCTGGTTAAGTCTGTCAATTAATAATTATGATGAGGCTGAACCACCAATAAACATTATATTAAGATGGTAAATCAAATTATAAAACAACATTTTTTTTTTTCAAAAGAATTTTAATACTTTTGAACTTCTTATCTTATATTTTCTCATATCCTCGAATCTTGAACATAATTAAGGATTCAAAGTTTCAAGGATTCTAGGGTCCCATACTTGATACACACACTCATTGCCTCAATCAGTGGAAATTATCTGTGTTAGAGAAATAGCCGTGCACTGGATTGTCATCAATTAAATTAAACATAGGTAAAAACTATATCGCCTTGGCATAGCACACCAATGCTTTACAACTGAGCTATCCAGGCATCGTCCCGTGTTCAGGGTAGTTCATCCCTAATTTGAAGCAAAGTCTGAATGTAATAGGTGTGTAAGGTCAAAGGTTACTTGAGCTATTTATTTCAACGCAGCCACAGATTGCTAAATATTTAACTAAATGTAATTGTTTCTGTTATACACTGATATAAATTAAAGTAACGATATGGTAGAAGGGCGTTTTAAATAGTACAAACACAGATAATATTCCAGTGTATTATTATTTTATAGGTATTGATACCACCTATCGAAACTAACAGCTGCAGATCATGTGACTTGAAGTGAAAGAAGATCTAGTAACTGTTGTGTCATATAGTGACTGCCTTTTCTTGGACTTACAATTCTTTAAACTGTAGTTGACTTTGAAAATTGAGATTAGTATACTTATTGCTCAACTGGGGCGATGAGTTAAGTAAAATAAAATGGTTATTTTGACTATTGTAAATAAAAATTGTGAATTATGTAAATGAATATGTAAAAAAAAAATCAGAAATTTGATTCAAATCCCTGACTTTTCCCTGTTTTATAGGTCGCTGGACATTCTAGTTTTACAAATCTAGGGGTTTAGGTACATGGTTAGAGAACCTGAATCTGAACTGGGAAAGTGAAGTTCAATCCTGAATGGTTGCACCAGGGGTAATTTTTATTCTGTAGGTTCCTATCCCCTCCCCAAGAAAATGTTAATGCAGTTCTTTAAAATTGTGCCTTCTCATCTAATTCCTTAAGGCAAGCTAGCGTAAACCAGTGATAGCTAGTAGTAGTATATTTGGATACCAGTAGATTGTCAAGATAAGAACCTTTTGACTTGACTCTATAACCATTGACTCACACACCTCGAACACACCATCAATCTCTGTCAAAATCTTGACCTCGGTTAAACTTGGTTGGTGACTCGCATACCTCAAACATATGCTCTTCTGTAAAAAATCTCACTGGCACCCTTCATAAACACCCTAGTACATCCTCCTTTATTTGTATATGAGGAATAATTTTTCATTCTTATATTTCTCTATTTTGTTATTTCATTTCTTATCTATTAGCCTGTGTCTTCAATTAATTTGGAAGTTCCTAGGGACTCTGAAATGCAAAAGGAGGGCCAAGCTTGGATTTTCAAACTTTTGTTCCTGAGTTTGTAATACTAAACATTAAAATTCATAATTAATTAATCTAAAGGTTTATCTCATTTGAGAGGTGAAACATACTTTGGCGAGTCGTTCCTTGTCTTTTTTGCGAGCGGCCTTGAAAGAAGGAGGATCCTGTTCCTCTTCCAAGTCTACCGTCATGAACTCGTCCAAAGTCAGGGAGCTGGATGGAGTCTCGCCGAATTCAATTAACCTTCCAAAAGAAATGAGCTAATATTATGTAAATATATACATTTAATTATTATCATATTTACTGAATTGTTGGTAAAACATCAAAGATAAATAGCGTTGATATTCGCCAACTTTTCTAGTTTTTACAAACAAAGAATTTTCATCTTACAATTATTTTATATACAAATCAATAAAATCATATTTTTAAAATTAAATTTTGACAGAAGATTTAAAAAAAAATTATTTAAGTGTGCCTCCCAAACTCTTAAATATTGGAGGTTAAATTAATAGTAAAATTAATAGTTTAAATTGGATTTGGCTTTTCTAATTAGAATTTAGAAAATTATTTTAAAAACATCAGAGAATTACAGTTAATTTTTAAAATTCCCTCAACATTTACAAGTTTTTTGCATAGGTATGAGAACTCTCTTGTGATTAACCGGGTAGTTAGTGATTGATGTGTCGGTCAACCGTGGAGTACAACAATGAAAAATTCCCAAATCCATGGATTTATCTTATTTCATTACATCAAAGAGAGAAATTTTTGTGTATAGAAACTATTATAAATACAGTTGAAACTCTATAGAAATGGTTCTCAATGGGTGGCCCGCGAAGAATGTCAGTCTAGCTCATGATAGATAATCAAACTATTATATATTGTGTATACAACCAAACAACATTGATTTACACAGACATGCTAGGTGTGAAGGGAGAAGGTGGAGTGAAGGTCATTACAGGAGGGCAAAGGTCATTTAAAAGACAAACAATCTTGGCTGTCGCAGCGTGAGTCAGTGATTTATAAAATTGTGATTTCATATCAGATGCACTTGATGAATCAACAGATAATGACGACCTGTCTCAATTGTCAGTATTTGCTAGGTTCTATCACAGTGAGGCATTTAGAAACGAGTTATGTTTAATTTCACTTCTTTAAATGAATGCTGGTGAAACTATTTACATTATGTTTGTAGATTTTTTAAATTCTAATGGACGTGATTTACACAAAATTATAAATGTGGATACTGGTGGCGCTCCAGCCATGGTCGGTAGAGAAAAGGGATTTGTTTGTAGATTAAAAACTATTGTCCCTAATATTCAAATTACTCATTTTTTGATTCACCAAACTGTTTTGTGTGCTAAGTTATATGACAAACTTAAATTCACAATTGTTATTGTAATGAAGTTGATTAATTTTGTTTGGTCTACTTCAAGCCTTCAACAAAGATTGTTCAAGAAAATCGTTGCTGACATATGTCTTGGACACAACAACCTTTTGTTGCATAGTGAAGTAAGGTGGCTAAGCAAAGGAAGAGAAGTCGAGAGATTATTGGAATTGAAAGAAGCAGTGGTTGTATTTTTGCAAAACAAGGATGATGCTAAAGCAAAAAACTTTCTGTCTTTAATTAATGATAATGGATTCTTAATAAAGCTTGCATTTTTAAGGGTTGTGTTTGGTCACTTGAATAAATTAAACCTCCAGGTGCTGGTAAGAGAGAAAAGTTTTATTGATATTATTGAAGCAATTCAGAATTTCAAGACCAAGCTGTTGCTGATGAAGGATGATTTTACCCAACAGAAGTCTATTCATTTTAAAGTTTTTGCGGAACTTTTGGAAAAGGAAGATAGATCTGTGAAAATAGCCCTAACACTTTTTTTTTTACAAGGTTAATAGAAAACTTTGAGTCAAGGTTTGCAGAGTTTGCATTGCCCAAAGTAATGCAGGTATTCATAAAAAAAATCCCTTTGATGCCCAGATAAGCGAGAGCTCTGAAAGTGCAAAATAACTGTTACCTAATATGGACCGAAGTGACTTACAGTTTGAATTAATTGATGTTCAAGGATCAGAAGAACTGAAAAGGAACTTTACGGGCAAGTCAATGTGTAATTTTTGGGCTAAATTTATGACTATTTATTCAAATTGTAAGAAACTTACCATTCTAATTTTGACTATGTTTGGGTCTACCTACAAATTAGAATTAAGCTTCTCTGACATGAATAATATACAAAATTGTTACAGTGACAGATTAACAGATGTTTGTGTTGAAAATGCCTTTAGATTAGCAATTACAGCCTATATTCCAGATTTTAAACAAATTGTTGTAGGAAATCACCCTCATTTTTCTTATTAGTCTTTTGGTAACTAAAGTAAAGTTTGTTTTATAATTTATAAATCCTAAAATAAAAATAGTGTTCATAATATTGTGTGCCATTTAGTTTTCATTTTGAGTATATTATCCAAATTTTTCAAATTAAGTTTTCACACCCTTTGGCCTGGTCCAAACTGCTCTTTAGGCCAGCATTCTGTGGTCCAGCACGTTTGGAATTTGTTTCAATCAGTTTGAGGGGCAGCTATTAGCAGTACAAAAAGCACCAAAGTTATTTAATTCTGCAACCGAGTGTTTTGGTTTGTATTCTAGATGTAATGTAGCGCTTGATTATGTCTTCCAAGAGACCAAGAGTTGTGAAGGGTTATGTGTTATTTCCTGTTTTAAGCTTTATCTTACCTTGTATGACACAACAATAAGTATGTAGACTGATATAGCAAGCCTAAGATTTAGGCTTAAGGTGGGGATGTAGGGAATGCGTGCGAGAAAAGACCAGCGTTTTTTCAGTTTTTATAAAACACTTTTTTTTTCCATCAAAATAAATCAAATATTACTTCTATACATACATAAAGTTTAGTTTGCTTCACATGGTGATCTCAGTTCTTGAATACCTGTCATGAGCAAAATGGCATTCTCTAAGAAACATTTTAAAAGAAGTGAAAAAGCTGTCATGAAATTCCAGGACACCCTTGACAGATATTCAACAACTGTTGATGTTACCATGTGAAGAAAATTAATCTCTCTTATGTATGTATAGAAACAATATTTGATTTATTTTGACCAAAAAAAGTTTTGCTATAAAAACTGCAAAAACACCTTTTCTTACATTCCTTACATCCTCACCTCGAGGTGTATATAAAGGGTTCCTAGGAGTCAAATTTTGTGGTCCGGTACTCGTCAGGTTCCAAAGGC
The DNA here is from genome assembly GCA_902141375.1 of Timema poppense. Lineage (NCBI taxonomy): Eukaryota > Metazoa > Arthropoda > Insecta > Phasmatodea > Timematidae > Timema > Timema poppense. The sequence continues at coordinate 122,080 of CABFOV010000853.1, forward strand.
GCTGGACTAAAAAGTTTAAAATGTATATATGAACGTTGTCAACAATTACTCTTTAAAAGTTATCACTGTCTAATAATGTCAATTTGACATATATATAATGACTCATTTTCCAATTTTATTGACAATCCCATTTGCATTTGTTAGAATGAAATATTTACTGAAATGAAAAATAATCGGAAAAAAATGTTATGTGAAATTTTAATAATGGTTTTTATGTATAAAATTATATCATTAGGTGTTCGTTATAAGCAATAATTAAATGTAAATATAGTTTTTGATATGTTTAGGCCTGTTTTGTCAGTTTATTTTCCTTATTTAGTGTGAAATAAAGTACAAAAATAGGGTCATAAGTAAGCAGTTTCTATTACCAACCTTTTTTTTAATGTACTTTCATGCACTTTGACAATTTTTATAATATCTCCTACTGTCCTGTTGAACTCATGGAGCCGGGCTGCCATCAAAAGAGCTGTAATTACACACACAAAGTTTTAAAAGAACCAGTGCCTGACCAAGTTATCAATTAGAGTAATAACGTGGACTAAAACAGGATTGCTTCTGATATAGCCAATTTGGAAGGAATTGTAGCAATTCATATGATTTTAAATCAAAATGTAAAAATCTGTATTACTGTTGATGTTCACACCTTAGTTGTGTGTTTATCTACCATATAATAATTGGTAATCAAAGTTATGGATCGATGAGGAAGGGCATTTGGTAGATGGTTTAAGATGACTAAATTTCCAAACTGGTGACCTGGTGGTCTAGGGGTAAGGTGTCGGATTCCTGTGCTGGTGGTCCGGAATTAAAGCCTCAGCTCCGGCACAGATTTCCACCCCCCCCCCACCCCCCCTTTTAGGGGCCCTATAATATTTTATTTGTAGTAACATGTTATACCATCTACTAATGCAAACTTGATATTGTTAAATTTGAGTTTTGTGATGTAAGAGTATTTATTTTAATTTTCAAGTCTTTGCTGAGATTCTTACTATATTTAAAAGCTCACTATAATAAATTATCAAATAATGTAACCACTTTTTATCTGTTAATCGATTGATAGCACTTTTATATGGTATATGTGTGTTGGTGCATGGCGGGTGGTAGAGGGGGAGGCGGCGATTTAGAAGGGGGGATAAATTAATGTAGAAAAGATGGGCGGCAAATTATCTAGTGCCTATGGGCGGCAGAGTTGTAAATCCGTCCCTGCTGAAATACCACAAGGAGAGACCAGAATATTCTTGACCAGGATAACAATGAAGTTTGTTATTATTAATAAAAATCTTAATTGGACATAGCCATCTGCAATAAAATGTTTGCCTGTATCTATTCTTTAAAAAGGCAGCATAATTTGATACCTAGTCAATGTGAATTATTCTAGTAAAGAATTTAATCTAGCCACATTTGACTATTGTGGCATAGTATACAAAATATACTTAAAATATGATCTAGTAGAACAATTACATTGACTACAAAACACATGTGTTTGATATATATTTAAGTGAAAACGACATAACCATGTTTCTTTGTATTACAATACACTGTGTTGGATGATATTAAATGAAAAGCGGGGCTACATTTGTAGAAAATGACTTCACAAAATAATGTCAACATCACAGCCTCAACACCTCTCCTCAAAGTTCTTATTTCTGAAAGACCTAATCCTTTTGATAAAATCCACCATACAGATCTATATACCAGTGCATAGATGCTCATTTTGGAGTCACAGGTTTGAAAAAAATTAGATAACTCAACCCAATATACATGGTTAAATAAACTAGAATAAGTTTTTGAAATAATTTGAACTTTAAATAAGTGTGCAAATGTTTAAATAGATCTTGAGTTATTTTAAATGTTATTATTATTATTATTAATACTATGTGCTTATAACTACCTTTAACTTCACCAGATAAATAAAGGTCATCATAATCATCATCATCATAATTATTATTATTCACTTCAGTCTAATTTAGTTTATCACTTATCTAAATTTACAAAATATATACACACTAGTATATCAGTTATATTCCATATAACATTTATTAGCGACATAATGTTAGGATGTAACCATGACAATATTTCAAACATTAATTTATTTAGTTGTAAGAGTGAGTTGTATCACAACTTAACGCCCCCTCAATCAATCTCGTCAATGACACAAAGGTTTATCCACAGGGTAGCTACAAAACATTTATGCCTAATATAGAATTTCCCGACTCTTCCAGGTTTTCCAGACAATATTTTTAAAAATTCCCCGAGTTAATATTTTTGCAGTTTTTTTTATGAAGGGCAATTTTCTCCATTTATTACATTGATCATATATTTTCAAAATCAATCTTAAAAGCTAATAAAGATCAGCATTCTTTTAAACAATTTTTTTCAATATCTAATGTTTTAGGTGTTGATTATTGTGTACCTGTGTAAACGTGTTATAAAACAAACCCTGTACAACAATCTCATGGGAACATAATGTTATAGACAATGTATTTTGTTAGTACCGAGAAAATAAATCTATCACTTTTGTTATATTTAGGACCAAAATTATCTAAGAATGGTATTTAGATTCTTTGACTTTTCCAGGTGTTTCTATATCCAAAATAATCTAGGAAAAAGCTGGCCAATATTGATGTCCACACATACCTGCTCCACATAGACCCGAGGGGCGCCTCCCTGAGTGGATACAATCCCGTTTCATGCGTTGGACTAACCTCAGGGCAGTCATCGACACCTCATGAGTCTTATCACCAAACTCGAGACGATTGGCAAATCTCAAGATATACAAGCAAGGGTCTGAAACAAACATTCCTCGTCTGTTAAAAAACCGTATATATTTAGAACAAGCATGAAGAGCAGTATTTCTCAAACTGTGGAATGCATACTCTCAGGGGTATGCAAAGCGTTTTAGGGGATACACAACAGTTTACACTTTGTTTACCTTGAAAAGTACACTTTTTTTTAACAGGCGCCGTATTACTACCCATTCGAGTTGTGTACTAATTAATCAAATGTTTTAAAGATTATGAAGATTGAATTTAGAGGAAGTGCACCCGCATTCGCGTGTAGGGAAAGTAGAAAATAATTTAGGAAAATCACCCTCAGTACACCCGATTAAGATTCGAACCTCGATCTCTCCGTCACCGGCAGTCTAGTCTACTGAGAGAGTAGTTTAAAGCCGCGTCCAGACCAGAACGGAACAACGAACACGGACATGTTCGTTGTTCTGTTCGCTGTGGCCAAATGTCCAGACTTGAACAGAACATGTTCACGAACATGTTTGCTACATGTTCCCATAGTTGGTTATTTTTAATTATGTTTACTAACGAATAAAACAGATATTAAATTAAACAACTGGAGAACAAAAACCCTCATGTGTGTGTTTGTGATATATTAAACAAACAAAAAATTGAATTATTGTACTTAAGTAAAGGACATTACCAATAAATTAAATAAATTACTTTAAGTATTAACTTTAATTACCTTGATTTCACAAACAACGTCTCCTATTTGGTAAAAAAAAAAGTTTTTGGAAACAAGAATTTGGGAACAATCAGTCTATCAAGTCGTTTTAGTAAAACGAGGCATGCCAACAGGGAAATTAGCAACAGGTAAAAAAAGGTGCAGCATCAATAACAGAAAATCAGGTAAAAGAAAAGATGCTTTTAACCCTCCCCCTACCTGTCTCGATGGCCGAAAGGTTTAAGGCGTCACTAGTGCTACACTAGACTGACGAGGACGGGTAGATCAGAGTTAGATTCCATTCGGGTGCAGTGAAGGGTTTTTTCCTGAATGGTTTTCCTACGCTCTCCAAGCAAATTTGGGTGTATTTCCTTTATATTAAACCTATCTCATCCCTACCTCATTAGTGTAATTAGTACATAGGCATATAACCTGAATGGGTAGTAAGATGCGGTGACAAATAAAAATCCTCCCCTAGTTGTCCCTAAATACCCTATTTAGGGCGTATTTTGCTCACTAAGGTAAAGCAAATATTTGACCTACAAAGAATGTCATTTATTTAGTTTGTATATTTATAATTTTTTTAACTTTTCCTGTACCGATGGTATCTTATTTTCCTTTTTTCCTTTCTAAGGACGGCTAACGTAATTTCAATTTTTTTACTACACTCGTTCCCATCCCTGTCCGTCACGGCCCCAATCTCCTCCACGCGTACGCTTTTTATTTTATTTTACTATGGTGATCTGAATCTTCAGGATTCTAGATAACCTGGTGTGACTTAGACTCTATGAACTTCATTTTCTCTTCTTTTGACCACTCCATTTTTCTACAATATGCTAAAATTATGAAATAATAATAATTATTATTATTAATTCAACATATACATTAAGAAATACACTCGCCAAAAGATATATGTAGATTCACAAAAATCAAAACACACGTGTAACTCCACTGCTGTCCAGCCAATGATTGAATGTTCGGGGAAATGTTCGCGGAGGCATACAGACTAGAACAAGACCGAACACGAACATCCTTTGATGCGACGGGCGAAAACCGACAACTGGTGGATCGGGGCCGAAGAGAACAACGAACACGTTTTGTTACAATGTTCTGTTCGGAAAATTGTCCACACTTGTCGCGAACATGTTCGTGTTCGTTGTTCTGTTCACGTCTGGATGGGACTTAAAATAACAGTTCCTGTTTATAGAAGAAAGTAGTGTTATATTCCATTCACGATAGGAATTACTCTCTGAAAGGTCTTTTTTACTATCAATATCCTACTATATAGTAGATTTATGGTAGGGAAAAAGGCCTTTCAGAAGTCAATTACTACGGTGAATGGAATATAGTGTTGATTGCTCAAAGTGGAGCGCTCCTTATGCTGTGGAAAGTTTAGCGGGGGGGAAAAAGGAGGGAGGCAGATATTAATATATTACTCTGCTATATTCATTGAGTGAGAGGTTAACAAATTATTATTATTATACTACTACTCTAACCTTCCCTCCACACGCCAACATTTCTAGGGACATCTTTAGACATGTTTGGACGATGAAACTTAATATAGGCCTCACTTTTATCATTGACTAGCTACACATCACACCCGCTTCAGTGGTTGCGTGGTCTAACACAACGCTCTTGCAGTAGACTGGACTGCCGATGACGGGGAGATCAAGGTTTTGATTAAATAATTGATTTGGATAAGGATTCATATCATGATACGGATATAATCACTTTTTGTTCGCATCCGTGTTTTAGTTGACTAATTTTTTAAAAAAATGTTTATTGTAACATAACTATAATAATTACATATATTGTCTCGCGGACTTTTTTGTTCACATTAGTGAGAACGTTCAATATGTATAGTATTTTTTTAAATGTAATACCAATAGTTTTTGCAGCGCACGCGGAGAAAGCATATTTTTAGGTAATTTTTTATACCTTGTGTAAAACTATCGACATTTTTATGAGGAATAAATTAAATTTTCAAAATAAAATATAGCCTGTGTTACTGCTGATAATGTAGCTTTATATTGGTGAAAGAATTTTTAAAATCGGCCCAGTAGTTTTTTAATTTATCCATTACAAAAAAAATAAAATCAAATCTTTCCTTTTTATAATATTAGTGTAGATAGGAGCAGAGTTAGTTCTATTATTGAATTAGTAACGATCATTTTAGACACAATTTTTGTTTGTAAGGTAATGTGAATATGGATCACTGTGACCTATAGAACAAAAAATAAAACCTCCATGGTGTCAGCCCTCAATAGAGTCATACTGACCGAGAAGCCACCGTCTGTTGGCGATTGATAGCACCAGCTTTTGCGGGTAGAGGGTGTCATGTGCCCAGCGCAAAGAACTTTTCGGCCATTAATCTCAACTTTCTAGACTAGAGCTGCTACTTCTTTGTTCAAGTTGCCCCTCATTTGTTCTCATGAAGCCGAGATGACCCCATTCCAGACTCACTTCTTCACAGGAAAATCTTGAAGAACCAGGGATCGAGCCCAGGGACTATGACAACTAGACCAAAAAGGCGATCTCACTGAGCCATGGTCCCCAACAAAATTGACCCCAACTAACACTAAATGTCTGAAAAAATAACATATCTTTATGTAATCATTTTAACAACCAAATATATCTCAACTATTTAATTAATTGGTAATTAGTAGATTAGTAGTGATTACGATCTATATTAGTACCATGACGTCAACATTTTCATTTTTTTAAAGTAGTAATATCACCAGGAGTTGTCTGAGGTAAATTCTGCGCCCGGGCAGGATTGCGTCTTGGTGCCCCCCATACATAACTGGTGGATAATATAGTCCATTCACCATATAAGTCGTGCTAAGTGACAGCTAGCAAAAGTTACCAGATTTACTTTATTGTATCCATTCGCCAAACCTAATGATCTGAAAAACCATATACGTATATGTTTTTTTGTCACTTTTCGCAGTCAAAACTTTTATATAAAAAAAGTTATATTTAACTATGACTATGTTTTTCTTTAAACCGTTTTTACGCCTTGCGTTAGCTACCACATTTGCCATGGCGAATGATCTCAAGGAAAATATGAAAATAATCCCCAAACCTAAAATAATATGGGTGTGGTAGGAAATTAATCTGAAGGGAAACTTCACAAATTGTAACTATACTCCAAACGTTTCATTGCAAGATTATTCAAAAAACAGGAATAAGTTACAAATAAAATTATAAGAATGTGTTTTTAGACAATGTTCTCATATATTTTTTACTATAACAAACATTTTGACATAATGAACAGTTAACATTATAAATAAATAAAAAGTTTGGGTGCACTTTTTGTCAAGATGGTAGATGTAAAATAACTTTTAAAGTGTGACACTATATTCTATTTTATCAAGCATAAACCATAACAAACTAGACTAATATTTAAAATGTAATGTTAATAATCAAAAACTGAACGATTGCTATGCTTACTCCACTATTACGCCCAAGCCATGTTAGGTTTTGGGATTATTTTCCTATCACACCCAGGTTATGTTAGAATAAGTTTGTGCTTGTTTGGCAGCCCCTCTGCTCCCCCGCCCTCAAGGCCACCCGGTTCAGCCCTTAAGCCGCTCAGAGTATCACTAATTCAAACCAATGAATCCAAAATAAAATAGTCAAATAAAAGTACCAATAACATTCCTTTAAATTGTTATTGATCTAGTAAAGAAGTGCACACGTATGGTCAGAGCATCACGACAATATCATTTTAGAAAGAAAATAAAACTTTGATGGTGTGAGCCCGCGATTGAGTTATATTAACCAAGCGGCGGCCGCCAATGTTAGCGATGATAATGCCAACATTTACAAGAGATCACGATTTAACTTATAACTGTCAAAATCGACATAATTCATAAAAAAGAAAAAAGAAACAGAACACCCAGTCTGATGTCAATGCGCATAAAAGTAGATTTCACTTCTATCTCATAGGAAATACCCTAAGTAAAGGCTTTAAAAGTTACAAGATCTACTTTAACATGCTCGTACTTCAAATTAATTATGTGATATGCAGCTGTAACATAAAATAGTAGAATGTTATCAATTTCAGCCATAAAAAATATGTTTATATTTTCTGAAAGATCCTCCCTGTGGAAATTAAATTGTAATTTACTTTTTGGCGATCGATCGGATAAGTTTAATTCTATGGAAATCGGACAGTATTAATGTATTACACCTAATGTTAAAGAATTTTTGATCAGTGTTAAAAAAACACCTAAATTTTAAAACTCAAAATGAGAAATTATTTCAAACGAGTTGTTTAATATGACTCTTCAGGTATGTAAAGTAAAGTGCTCGCTTCAAAACCCGATGTTAGTGGGTTCAAACACAGCCCAAGGTAGGTAGATTTTTCTTAGCGATAAAAATTCCATAGCACAGCTTCCTTTGGAGGGGAAGTAAAGCCATCGGCCCCATGTAGATTGTGACATGTAAAAATAGCCTTGGAAGATATGTGAAAATACCTTTCCTGACAAAATTGGTAGGCCCTTTTGCATGTGCTCAGAGAAAATTCAATGTGAAAGGCTACAAGGAACCACCACACTTCCTGAACTCCACTATTAACTGGAATTTCTACCAGATGACGCAGGCAGCACTAACCAGCCGAAGAGCTGAGTAAATTATGAGCTCCGGATGGATGTAAATCACCAACCTTCGAGTTGTGGACATAAGAAGGTATGTACGATATGTGTGTGTATGTGTATTCTAAATGCTTACCAAACAAAAGCTTAAATAGTCTTAAACATGATAAAGAATACAAAATGATTATAGAGCATCAAAATAAGTAAATTCATTTATTATTACAAAATTGGATGTGATACAATAAGAGAATCAAAGTTAAATTCAAACTTTCTGTGGTGGAGTATTATTCATTTGAAGAATTAGTGCAGATTTTGACAAACTTCATCAAGACTCGGTTATTTTCTTGATTCTTCTTTTAGTTTCATCTCAAGTTGCCTAATTTGTCTGCGGATCTCCTCTCTTCCCTTCCACAGGTCGTGGAAACTTTGGATGTATTGGAGATACTCGGTAATCAGATCAAAGCGAGCAAGTTTGAGATTTTTCGCTGTCATGTTCATGTCGGTTTCTAAATCCTCCGAGAAAAGTGCTTGTCCTTCATGTATTGTGGGTAAAGATGGTTTATCAGTCACTTTAGGTGGAATGATCAGACCGGGAGTAAATATAAGGGCAGGTTGGGTTTTACTTTGTTCTTTTTTTTCCGAACTTGAGGGAGCCTAGAAAAACATTTGTATGGTTATATGTATATAATTCAAGAAACACACTACAACATTCCTACCAATAATACGTAGTGTGCCACAAATTCAATTTTGAGGAGTAAAGTAAAATAAAGTATTTATCAAACAACGGTGGACCCAGTGGGGCGATCAACTTCCCCCCCATTCCCACTTGCATAAAAAATAATACAAAATATTGAAAGCAATACACTAATGTTATATAGAGTGGAACCCGCCTCGGTGGCGTAGTTGGCTAAAGAGATAGTCGTGTTGAGCCCGACTGCTGAGGACGGGGAGATCGAGGTTCGAATCTCGGTCGAGTGAACTGTTTTTTTTTTTTCCTAAATGGTTTTCCACTCTCACTCCACGCAAATGCGATTTCACTTCCTCTAATTCAACCTTCGCAATTCCTAATCCATTAGTGTAATTAGTACTTAAAGCGTATAACCCGAACGGGTAGTAAGACGCGGTAATAATAATAATAATAATAATAATAATAATAATAATAATAATACTAATAACACATTCAATCTAGTGTGATCCTTCTCCCGCTAACCACTTACTCTTAAATGGGTCCTCAATAACGGGTCTTATAACAGAACAAATTACTATTATGAAGTCCTCACAAGAAAAGTATAACTGTCCTGTAGGTTTGAAAAAAAAATGTAACGCTATAAAGATCAACTTTTGTGAACTTAGTTACTAAGAGAATTTCTTTCATATGATGAAAAATATTGGTGACATTTGTTTTTGGTTTCAAGCAAAAATGGGGCAGATTTAAGTTGCAAATGTTGCCCTCTCCAAGGCATATATATATATTTGCTAACAATGAATTTATATGTTCCACATACCAATTAGCTACTAAGGAGAATTATTAGGGAGGGGTTGAGAATGCACGAGTGAGGGGTTTTATGGAACTATTTCAATATTTGATAGTGTGAGAAGCCTTCCCCCACCACAGGTCTAGATGGTCGGATTCCTGGAGACTTTGGTGCAGTGGCTTCGTCCCTTATGGCCTCCAGTATGTCATCTGTTAATGAGAGCTGTGACAAATTCTCAGGAAACGTGAGCACCGGTCTGTTCTCCATGACTGCACACACTCGGGCTACCTACAAAATGTTATTGCTCACAAAAGGAAGTTTTAAATTATTTATTATAATGTTTCTATTAGAAATTAGGGACATGAGAACTGGATACAGGCATATATCCGGGATCTCGTGGGGCTAGAGCCCCCTTCCTCCCAAATCTAAACACAATTTTTTTATATATAAAAAGATAACAAATTACAGTAGTAATCAATTTCTGTTTCACTTTATTAACCAGACTAACCATCGTGAATAATTAGATGTAATATAATCATGAATTTCTCCTTACACGCAGATAAAAAAAATATATCAAAATTTCACTTAAAAATATAATACAGTTGACCCATGCTTGCCATCACTAATAAGTAATACACTTTAATAACTTTGAATAGAAAAGTGTTAGTTTTTATAAAAATGTATGTAAAATTAGTATATTTTCTATTAAAAGTCACAAAAAGTATTCCAATTATTTTATTAGTGAATGCAAGAATGGTTCCACTTCAATATATCTTTGTACGAAATTTTGATATAGTTTTCGCTCCGTGCGCCCCTCCCCACACTGTTTAGCCTTGAGATGACCTTCGTCGTTGAGCAATATTTAAAGAATGAGGCCCCTGCGAAAGAAAATTCTGGATATGTGCTTGAGTGGATAAGAATAAATTTTAAGAAATCACGCATGGTATTTGTACCACATGTGCAACAGCACACTTTACTGCATGGTAAACTCGCCAAACTTAAGTAGTATATTGGAATAAAATATATATACTGTGTGAAATGTTATAAAAATTCATTGAACTGTTTAGCTATCACAATTATATTTTTAAAAACACATGCAGGTCTATTAAATAGGAATTTGATCTAAAGATAATTTACTGCACTTTCACACGATTATTTATATGAGTTATATGTTTAAAACACTTTATTATCGTTACCAACAACAACAACAACCGTTTCAAAACTAATATCTGCCAGCTTATCGTTTACACAATAATCAAAACTGAAAAGAAATTATAGCCCAGAGTTGAAATAATGAAATCTCTTCAGTAGCTTTTTTATCTATTAATACAGTAGCCCCATGGATTCTTTGGTGCTGACTGACAGCTCACAATAGACAGTTTTGAAAAGTTACCAGACAAAATTATGTATCTCTGCGCCGAGCCATATGATCTGAAAAAACACGTGTTTAGCAGCTGTCACTTCTGACGGTCAACATTTAGGTATATACCTAAATGTTGACTGTCCTAAGCCAACTGTGAGCTGTCAGTCAGCACCAAAGAAGCCATGGGGCTACTGTACACTCCAATGTTCTCATCTTAGTTTCAGATGGAATATTTAGTCAACTCTGCTCTTAGATATGCTACCGGTACCGTACCGGTAATAAAGCCCATGCGATGCATTTTTAAATGACCAGGAAGTTGGTTCAAACAAAGTGATGAGTGACACTTGATAAGTGTTTATATAAAAATATAAATCTAAGAAACAACTAAATATATCGCATAAATAAAGCTCAACAATATTGAAATGAGTGTGTAACTAAACTTTAGAAATTAAGAGAAGAGGAAAACATACCTTGCAGGCGGTTGTTTTTATGAAGAAACTTCAATTTCAAGATAACCTTTCTTCAATTTGATGATTCATTGCGAAAATAAGGATGTGAAGAAATGTAGTGTCCAGTGGATAAGATATTAACTGACCATTGGGGCGTAGAAAATATGGTATCTGCTTGAGCTCTTATTGTTATTCATACACTTTGAGAAGTGACCTATTATTACCATAACAGCAAAATATTTATATACATTGTTTAAAGTCTAATGTTGTTCTTTTGTTTATTTCAACTATTGCTTATAGAAATATCTCAGGGGGCTTGAGAAAAGTTTGGAGTTAATTTGCCAACATTTTATTTTTATAAAGAGTTATCATTATTTTGAGTTCATGTTATTGATGTTTATAACAGGATGGTTTGACCTTGGCGGGGCAAATTATGCAGTCGTTATGCAATTCAATTTATTATAGGGAAATGAGGCAGGCTGACACACAGCTGACAGCTTTAAAAAGTTACCAGACCAAATTACGTATCCCTACGCCGAACCAGATGATCTGAAAAAACATGTGTTTAGCAGACTGTCACTTCCGACAGTCAAAATTTAGGTATTATACCTAAATGCTGACTGTCAGCACCAAAGAAGCCACGGGGCTACTGTACTTACAACGAAACATGGTGGTTTGAGACAAAGGTGGATTTCCATGATTTGCTTTTATTTGAGGAGTAATATAAATTGTATATATATAAATATATATATATAATTTCTATTACTATTATGCCTAAAACTACTAACTTAATTAGTACATAAGCGTATATAACCCGAGCGGGTAGTAAATAGGTGGTACTAAAAGAATAATATATATAATAATATGTATAATAATATATAATTGTATATATATATAATTTATATGTATAATATATATAATTATATATATAATTTATATATATATATATTATTCTTTTAGTACCACCTATTTACTACCCGTTCGGGTTATATACGCCTATGTACTAATTAAGTTAGTGGTTTTAGGCATAAAAAGGTTATATTTAAAGACAATGTGCCAACATTTGCGTGGAAAACTATTTTGTAAAAACAACCCTCAGTACACCAGACCGAGACTCGAACCCCGATCTCCCGATCATCGGCAGTATAGTCTATTGCGAGAGTAGCGCGTTAGACCACACGGCCACTGATACTAAACTTGTAGACGTGTGCTGGTTTGGTTGGCATTACTTTTATGGTTCATCTTTTGTTGTACAATGGCGAAACGGAATGTAGAGGTTTCTGAAAAATTAATGAATTTATCTAAAGGCTATTTATAAACTTAGAAATATTAAAAAAATATTAGATATATACTGTCAGGTAATAGACAGTTTTTCTTCTGGTGTTATGAGATTTTATCTAATTACTGTCACTTATTCAAATATTCTCAGCATACACAATCAACACAATTATTTTTATTTAGTCGAAATAATTGTCGGAATTTGTCACTTGTAACAAGGCGATTTCTTATCAACCACTAAATAAAAGGCTCCTTTTACTCGGGGAGGGAAGAAATGACTTATGGCACCTCTAGGAGTTACCAAATGTAATTATTAAAATTTTTTCTTAATTTTCCTTGTTTTCAACATGACGTAACCTTTACTCTATTCACGGTAAGAATTACTCTCTGAAAGGTCTTTTTTCCTACCAATATCCTACTATATAGTAGATTTATGCTAGGGAAAAAGGCCTTTCAGAAATCAATTCCTACGGTGAACAGACTTTAGCTAACCGAGTGTGAACCGTGGCACTGGGTCGTGTCTAGAAAACCACTGTCCCCGCCAGCGACTGCCGGTAGCGACGGCAAGTAGTAACGTCCTGTGGCGGCAGAAAATAGTTCCTGAGAAACTACACCTTTAGCATTTTAATTTTTTTTTCAAGTATCAAGTCTTACTAAACGTTCGGGTTATACGCTTATGTATTAATTATGCTAATAGTTTTATAGATTAGGAATATTATATTTATAGTAAAAGTAGCCGCATTTGTATGGAGGGAGGGTGGAAACCAGTTTGAAAAAACCTAGGTACACCCGACCGATATTCGAACCTCGATCTCCCCGTCATCGGCAGTTTAATCTACTGCGAGGGTAGCGCATTAGGCCACGCGGCCACCGAAGCAGGTAGAGTTTTAATTGAAAGTAATTCAGTGATGTAGTCTTGAATAAATAATTAGTGAAATTAATAGGGTTGAAATGAGATTTGGCGGCAAGACCTTCCCCCAAGTGTTGGAAGCAAGGGGAGTCAGGAGAATACCCTAAAACATTTTTGAGGAATGCATATTTGAAAAGAGGTTTACAAGGTATGATACAAACATCAAACTTATAATCATGTCAGAGCTCACCCCCCGCCCCCTCTTCTCATCGAAGGAAGTAAATTAAAGGAAAGTTAAACAAAGGATAGCATTGACATAGTCTTATCTTCTAAATTAATAAAATGAAGATTGTGTTTGTTTATCACGAGCATTGCACGATATCTACCGCACGCACAGGTCTGATTCAAAAAATTATCAGTAGCCCCTGTGCATGAACATGTGTACCTCAAACCTTGTGAAAAAAAATATATTTTCTTCAAATGTCCCGAGTGATAACACTAGATCAGTGGCGAAGGGACCTTAACTGTGCAGGGAAGGAGCGGAAGGCCACCAACAAGAATATAATATGTTTGAGAGGTTTGTTTGCGCTTTCAAGCCCAAGGAGGCCTTCTTAAGATAATATTTGAAAATTGGAATCTATTTAAGTGGTCTTTCCCAAATAATTATTTTTACATTAGTACTCCTTCCCCCCCCCCCCCACCCCC
>CABFOV010000853.1:137628-152372 GCA_902141375.1 Timema poppense
CAGAAGAGAGAATAAAGGACAACACATGTTATATTTAAACCTACACACTTGTTACCCTTTCCACATTAAATTAATAAAATAATCGAATGTTACACAGTCAGTACTAGCTATACTCCATTCACGGTAGGAATTATTCTCTGAAAGGTCCTTTTTCCTACCAATACCTTACTATATAATAGATTTCTGGTAGGGAAAAAGGCCTTTCAGAAAACAATTCCTACCGTGAACTTTATGTATTAAGTGATTGATTTCAAGTTTTAAAAAATATCGATTCTACTGACTCGATTACTAACTTTAATACACTTATACCTATAACCACATATTTAGGAAGGTGTAGCTTGTTCAGCGTAGCTGCGCAGTACAAACGTTCATAGGTGAGGTTAGGCTATCATTTTTGTTAAACCGGCTTATTAGGGTCATTAACTCATACGTTTACAGAGACAGAATTACGATTTTCGCCTCGCATTATAAAACGGCGGTACATAGAACGAAACTGTTTATATATTAGGTTTCCGGGGAGAAATCACAATCGATAATATAAGCCTGATTTTTTTCTACGTGTTGAATCAATGGAAAAATATATTTATCGGGAGTTATTTTTTTTATCATCGCATCTTACTACCTGTTCAGGTTATCCGCATATACGATAATGACTAATGGAGAAGAGACGAGGAAGGATTATTAAGGATAATATATCCCCATTTGCGTGGAAGGAGAGTGTGAAACCATTTAGGGGAAAACCGCTCACAGTACAAGCGACCAGGATTCTAACTCCAATCTCCGCATCATCAGAAAGCCAGTCTAACACGAGAGTGACAGCTTTTAGATCAATCGGTTACTGAAGCGGGTGGCCTAACGGTTTTTTTATAATGTTAAATATTTTCACTAATTTAAAGTAAATACAAAATAAATTAATTATTTTGACTACTTAATCAGAACGCTTGTAACTAAATATATACATCATCTCAGATATAAAAACCAAATGTACTGGGAGAGTTCAGAAAGTTTAGCTTTCCACGTTGAATTTTCTATGAACACGCGCGAAAGGGCTTACCAATTACAATTTTACCGGAAAGGTATTTTCACATCTTTCAGGGATATTTTAAGGCGGGGATGTATGGAACGCGAGAAAAGGCCAGTATTAATTGTTTCACTTACCTGGTAAGGATATCCTTTTGATCTGGTCTTCCTTCAAACAAATTACTGGAACTACCATAGGAGGAAAAGTTGTAGTTCACGCAAGCAGATGTCCCAACTACGCATGCTCGTCAGACGGGAATTTATTTAATCTTTTGTGGGTTTTATTTATGGAATTCGCTATTTATATAATGTGATTACTAAGGGTTTTAATATTTTATGTCTAATTGTTTGATTATTATTTTAAAAAAAACATCATTTCAAGTGTAGACATAGTTTTGAAGGCTTCGTCCAACATCGGAACTGATGTATCACGGTTTTCCTTCCAATGCGTATTTGTTAGCTAAGTAGGGGGAAGTTTAAAAACATGTTGGCTGGTCTAACATTGTCTATGACCGGTTCTGTTGACATTTAGTGTTTGTATATTTTGATTATCTAAAGTTTTTGTTTGTTTTGCGTATGACATTATTTGTTGACCGGGAAGGACACGACATCCAGTTCTGTCGCCTTACGTGCAGACTATTTGCCGCTCTTGCGGAACAGTGTTTTGTCTAAGGTACAGCTATGGAGATTGTCTACACATCGTCCCTGCAATGAGATGATGCGATGATATTGAATACAGAGGTGTGAGCCAATGGGAGTTTTAAACCTAACTCAAGCCTAATTTATCAACCCATGACGATCGCTGGGATAATTCTCCCTAAAAGAATTATTTTATAATTATTATTATTATTATTTAGCACCGCGTCTTACTACCCATTCGGGTCATACGCTTTAAGTACTAATTACGCTAATTAGGATTAGGAATTGGGAAGGTTGAATTAGAGGAAGTGAACCCGCATTTGCGTGGAGGGAGAGTGGAAAACCATTTAGGAAAACCCCCACCCCCAGTTCACCCGACCGAGATTCGAACCTCGATCTCCCCGTCCTCAGCAGTCGATCTCAACACGACTAGCGCGTTAGCCAACTACGCCACCGAGGCGGGTCCTTAAAAGAAAAATAACCAAGGTACCAAACGGGGATCGGAACCGGAACCTCTGGATCTGTAGCCAGGAATAATGATCATTAGACGACAGAGTAGGTATTAAATTATTTAACTAATTATCTGATTGGATCAAGATTTTTGGGGAAGAACACCCAGAATGTAATTGGTGAGCTTTCAAAAAGGGACACTTTTTGGCAATGTGTTTGCAATGTTTGTTTATTTTTAATTTTTAAGGATATTTTACTGCGTATGTTTGTGAAATAGTCACCGAATTCAATTTAATTTCTTATGTCTTTAAACATTCAATACAAACATATAAACATTCACACTTTTAAGAATTTTTCATTTTCATTTGTTTGAGGTATTTAACATTCCAATGATTATAATTATCAGCACGCGACATATAAAATAACTTGAATCTAGAACAGACACAACATCCAGTCCCTGGCCGTTAATTCATCACCGTGAAAGGGTAAACCCACTTTTCACCTATGATAAATTTTTCGCCTACGCCGGGAATTGTACCCGGGAACCTTAGCTCAAAATACAGAAACATTACCGACTGTGCTAAGATGTCGGACCACTTAAGAGTTAGCTTATTTAAATAGCACTAGTTCCCCAATAGTATCCATTCCACATTGTACCCGGGCGATCCAACTTCAGATCTTTGAGCCTAAGAATTCAGTCTTATCTCATCTGGGGATCCCAAAGTGCAAGAACGAGTTTCCAGACGAGTTAGGGAAGAGATAGCAGACGTCCCACAAAGAGATTAATTGACCGTTATTTATTATTATTATTATTAGCACCGCATCTTACTATTTGTTCGGGTTATATGCACTTACACTAATGTGTAATGGTAGGGTGATTGTGAGATGAAATGGAGGACCTACAGCTTAACGTGGGATCCGAACCACGGATGAAGGACTGACATTCCACACATTCACAAGTTGTGATTAATACACGTCTTGTCAGAAGTGAAGGAAGGGGTTGGCAATCATATTTATTAACTGTGAAAACTAGTTAGTAAGACCTGCGATTTTTCTAGTAATTTATATATTATAGCATTGTTAAATGCTCAAGCTCTCAAAATCGAATGGTTTTAACCTTCATTCATGGTCTATATAGTCTATGTAAGCTTGTTTAAATAATATCAAGAATTTTGATCGTGTCCAAAACATCATTATGTGTGTGACACTGCCACCGGATTAATCGTATTTGAGACATAAGCTACTATCGTAATAGACTGGACGGGGGGTTTCCAAACTTTTTGCCATGCGGGCCACATAATATATTTTAAAGATTTTTGCGGGCCAAAGTAACGTTCACTTGTTCTTTAAGTAGCATTATTTTTGCCCTGAATGCCTTGACATGCGCAAATAGATCATAAATCAAATTTTTTTCAACATTCAAATTTAGATCCAAGTCATATGGCCAGTCACGTCTATAAAAAAATACAATTTCCAAGGCCAGTCAGTGTTTGATAAAAGTGATTGACGTTGATTCTTCTATGTGAGAAATGAATCAATTTATATGTAATAAATTATATTTATAATAATTAGTCAATATAATTATTTAAAAACATTAGGTTACATCTTTCAGAACTTTCCTTTGATAACCCTCTGCCGGGAGACTTGGAACTACCCAAAAATCGTCACAGTCACCGGCCGGATATAATCTTGTGGCGGGCCGTAGTTTGGAGATCCCTGGACTAGACTGTCGATAACGGGGAGATCGGGGTTTAAATCCAGATAAGGTCTACTTAGGATGATTTTTTTTCTAAGTGGTTTTCTCTTCTCTTCCAAGCAAACGCGGGTAAACTTACTCTAAATCCAATCGTCCTCATCCCCAGCATATTATCGTAATTAGTACATTTGTGTATAGACCGAACGTGTAGAAAGACGCGGTGTTAAAAAGATAATTAAAATGTACTTTTCCTTAAAGGAGTAAAATTGATGGGGGACTTGTCAACCCCCCGCCCCTCTCGATCGAGCAAGTCCAGATGATTTTCATCTGTCACTATTGACACCAGATCTGACTATAGTTCAACAGAGATCAATGAACTAGTTCGTATTTATTTTCAAACTGAATACTCTTGACCAGCAACCTGTTCTTGAAATATCTGTGTCAATGGCAAATACCGTGGACCGGACACTTTCACATACTTGGCAGCGAGGCAAATATCGAGGATCTAAAACAGTCGAATACAATTAACAGGGTGTGGGCGGGAGCGGGCGATGAATCCCGGGGGAGGATGCAAGGTCACACAACACGGAATAGAGTGGTGTGCGTTTTAAAATTTAAAAGTTTGTGTTTCCAGCACTACTGATTTAGTTCAGATTTGCGACACTCTTAGAAGAAGAAAACAAAAGAGAAATTGTCAGTTGCGATATTTACTTCCCAAAAGAGCAAGTATTTCTTCCTTCTTTCATAATTTCAGATGGTAAAATCCACACAGAATACATAGAGACTCGCATCGGCGACCACGAGGACTAGGGTTACATCTACATTGGACTCGACTTTCGCCAAACTAGCCCCGACCCAATCCGATCCTATGAAACGATCAGATTAAAAAAAATTCGGACACTCGCTTCGATGACCGACTGGCGCTACTTTTGCAGTAGACTAGACTGCCGACAATCGAGAGATCAAGGTTCGAATCTCAGTCAGGTGTACTGAGGGAGGTTGTTTCCTAAATGGGTTTACCCTCTCCCTCCACGCAAATGCAGCCGGTCTTTTATTCGTCATATATGTTTCCACTACCAGCTGGATAGGCCTGTCGCAGCTTCATATGCCTTATAATATAGCTTAAGGTGGAGTGCTAGTGAGCGTGAGTTTAAGGTAGTTTTTTGCCGTTTTTATAGCACAAACATCTTTTGGCCAAAATAAATCAAATATTTCTTCTATAGAATCATAGAGTTTAGTTTTATGCACATGCTAATCTCAACAGTTGTTGAATATCTGTCATGAGCATGGCGGCATTTGGTGACAAACTTTTATCTTTTTTAAAAAGTGTGTCACCAAATGCTGCCATGCTCATGACAGATATTCAACAACTGTTGAGATTAGCATGTGCAGAAAACTAAACTCTATGATTCTATAGAAGAAATATTTGATTTATTTTGGCCAAAAAATGTTTGTGCTATAAAAACTGCAAAATTAATGCACTAAACTCGCTCTCACTAGCACCCCGCCTTAAGACTTGGACAAACATAACATCCAGTGTCCGGGTATTGATTTATCAATGTGAAAGGGTAGAACCATATTTCACCAATGATAAATTTTTCGGCCATGCCGGGAAACGAACTGGGGACCCTTAGCTCAGTCAGCTGTCACGCTAACGACTGAGCTAAGGTGTGGATTGAATTTTCTATGAAACTCAACCTTCCTCAATCTTATACACTTTAATGAAGTTAAATTCTAATAGCTGTTACAGTTAAGACGCGGTGCACATAAAATAAAGAACTTATAGAATTGCATTAATAAAATAGGTTTAATACACATATAAAACATATTTTTGCCCTCGACGATACCAAAATGTAATTTGGCGTATGAATATATAAAAGTATCTTCAGTAAATTTTGTGCCCTTCATACTAAGGTTCCGCTATACGTATAGTCGGTTTTGCGTAGGAAGACAATCTGAAAATCCTTCATATCTGTTCATACGCCAAGCCATATGTTACGCAATTGTCTCTTTTGGCATATGTAAGATAAATATGGTCACACTTTGTAAATGTTGATGGCTTTTTTTTTCGCTCCATTTAAAAGATTGTTTCTATGGTGATCAGACTATAATTATTGTACGTTGGATCTTTTTTTTTAACAGCACCATGTCTTACTACCTGTTCAAGTAATACGCATATGTACTAATTACGCTAATGTGTTAGGGATGACGAAAGTTGAATTTAGATTAAGTGTACCTGCATTTGCGTGGAGGGAAAGTGGAAAACCATTGAGGGAAAACCACCCTCAGTAAATTATACTAGGATTCGACACCCGATCTCCCTGTCATCGGCAGTCTATTCTATTGGAAGAGCGACGCATTAGACCATGCAGCCACCTTGTGTCTTAATTATTATCTCACACAACTTTAAAGGGCCGTGAGACAGTTCAAACAATAGCGACGGGTGCGCCATCGTGTTTTTCAGCCGCGCGCGCGACTCTCTTCTTTTCTCAAGGGCCTGGATAGTATTAATCACAACTAAAGTAGCCCCATGGCTTCTTTGGTGCTGACTGACAGCTCACAACTGACAGATAAAAGCTTTAAAAAGTTACCAGACGAAATTATGTATCCCTACGCCGAACCATATGATCTGCAAAAACATGTGTTTATCAGCTGTCACTTCTGACGATCAAAATTTAGGTATTATACGTAAATGCAGACTGTCAGAAGTCAGCTGTGTTCTGTCAGTCAGCACCAAAGAAGCCATGGGGCTACTGTAGTCGTCGTACCCTTGCTAAGAATCGTCCTAGTCAAATCTATTGCGTGTCCAAATCACAGGGTTTGTAGAACATAACAGCATCCATACATACACAGTAAGAATGACCATCGATGTACTAATTTTTTAAATAGAAATTGTTTAATTAATAGTAAAAACATGTTTAATGTTTAATGAGGTAGTCACAATATTACTAAATTAAAATAAAAAAACTGCCATTTATTTCAGATAGCAAAGAAAACCCACAGTTCAACTAAAATGTTATAAAACTTTTAAAATATGTAAATGACAGTAAAATATGAAATAAAAACGACCCAATATTTAAATGACTTTTAAGCTGTCGAAACCAGATATTAAATTGGAAATATAATTTATTAAGAAGAAAAACCCTAGCAGTCAATAGATTAAATGTACAAGATAAAACATCGATAGTACAGTAAAAGAACATGGATGGTGTACCCAGTCGAAAGGGTGACCTGGTGGTCTCGGGGTAAGGCGTCGGACTTCTGTGCAGGGATCTGGGGTTCAATCCTCGGTCCAGGCACAGATTTATCTGATTGCCAAACCCTTCCTTCACCTCTGATAAGACATCTTGTGAATGTGGGGAATGCCAGGCCTCCACCGTGGTTCGGATTTCACGTTAAACTGTAAGTCCTCCATTTCATCTCACAATCACCCTACCATTACACATTAGCGTAAGTGCGTATAACCCGAACGGGTAGTAAGACGCGGTGCTAATAATAATAATACCCAGTCGAAGATATAACCAGTCTCCTCACCATCTTCTTTAAATATTGTCCACGGCATCCAGTGGATTCCGTAGAGCTTCTCGGGGTTAATTAATTAATGGTGGGAGTGGAGAACATAGTCGATTAAATAAGTAGAAATTTATGAAATAGATGCTGAAGTTTTATTTTAAATAAACATTAAAATACATTTTGAACCATTGGTTAAATAATGAAAAGAAAACAAATTACTTAATACATGAAGATGGATAAATTGTTAATGTGGTGGTAATTTAACCACATGGTCTCCATTTTCTCCCACCCATCTCTAAACCCTCCTTGACCACTACGAAAAGAACCTGAATCTCTGTTATGCTTCTATGAGTCTTCACTATTCGTACTTCTGAGTATAGGTCTTATCAGTTCGCGAGCTAACCGGCAAGTGTGTCGCGTCTGACGCTTCCCTTCCACATAGGGTCAAACACAGACGCTGAATCTGATGTGCTGATTGGCTAGCTGTTCGCGCCAAACCTCACCTTTGCACTGTGAAGCCACACGTGCATCTCACAACTTCTAGGTACAAATAAAATAAAATAGCACGATGCTTAAAAGTGAAAGGTAAAAGTAATATATTTAGATGACGCTAAGATCCCAACAAAGACTTTCCAAAAATGAAAATTACTAGATTTAAAAGTTAAAGGCCTAAAAATGAAGTTAATGAATTGAAATTTAAAACATATATTGCTTACATCTTTGATTATGATTTGGACAACTTACAATTAACATTAGATCCCAGACTTTCTTATAATTAAACATTTGATAGTGATGAGATTAAATTAGGCCTAGAAACGTATAATACATTGAAGATGTTGAAGGCTATTATTAAAATAGACCTAAGTGATTGGAAAACAATAATATACTATAAGTCTAGTACTCTAAATATCTTGATTATATTAACATGTTTGCTAATGAGCTAAAGGGGGGATTTTGGTAAAATGATATATAAAATGTTACTAAATATCTTTGAATATGATAACTATTGGGCAAATGCAAGCCTATTACAACCATAATGAATTTAGTGATTTTAAGAATGGTATTAAATTATCAAAATAAACAATGGCAGACTAATATATGTAAATGAAATGGTCGAGAGCTAAGGGCCTAAAACCCTGACCACTTTACAATGGTCTCAGAACATCGGCCATTCACCGAAAGCAAAACATCGGTGTACCACAGTCATATTTCTTATAGCTTAAAAAAGAAAATATTTTATTTGATAGAATATATGACAAAATATTCTGTAAAATGTATGTTTAAAAAAGAATTAGATGCCCTTAAAATGTATTTAGAGTGATTCTTGCTTGGAACATTTTGGAAAAATAGATGCATCTAAAATCTTTTTGAGTTTGTTTTGAATTATATTAGGATTCAGTGCATCCTTTTCCTCCACCAAGCAAAATATTTATTTCTTACATTTTTGTGTACCACAGGCTATCTGCAACTTAAAAGAGTTTAAGAATAATGTTCGTGGATTATGTAACAGATAGAAAGTTTGTTTGAAAGTTCTATGAAAACAGGACATAACTTTATTATACACCCCTCTACCCCCTTTTCCACTAGGTCAAAAAGAGTACCAGTACCCCTGGTTAGAGGTAACATGACCTATACCCAATTAATTTCCATTAGACACGTTTGCACTACGGCTCATTCAGGTGGGAGTGTAGGAGACGCGAGAAAAGGTGTTTGCAGTTTTTATATCAAAACAATTTGTTGGTGAAAATAAACATATATAGCTCCAATAGAAAAATAGAGTTTGGTTTTCTTCACACGATGATATCAAAAATTTTAAATATCTGTCAAGGGTGTCCTGGTATTTAATGACAACTCATTCTCTTCATTTAAAAAGTTTCTCATTTAATGCCCCTATGATCATGACAGATATTCAACAACTGGTGATATCACCATGTGAAGAAAATTAAACTCTCATGTTTCTACTGAAGCAACACTATATTTATTTTAGGCAAAAAAAGGTTTTGCTTTAAAAACTACAAAAAACACTGGCCTTTTCTCGCGTCCCCTGAATTCCCACCTTAAACGAAACTAAACACAAAACGCTGGAAAACAAAGTCTTCCCAAAGTCTCACACGTGTTCTAAGGCACGTATTCGAATTAACAAAGTTTCAAAACAAAGAGAATTGCTTTAAATCTAACAGAATGGAGAACTATTTGGATTCACCCGGAAGCAAATGACAAAATAATACTGTCTGAGAACGTGAATTTAGAAGACCTTGGGCGAGCTGTTTACAGATCCGAGAAGATATTTCCAAAAGGGAGTGAGATATTTTTTTTATACAATGACCGATAACGTCGCTCACACGTTTATTAACGTCATTCGACAGTTAAAACTGTGTTACATAATTTTAACAAATTTATAATAAATATATGCTGTAAATAGGGATTCAATGATTTCAAATAATTACAATCGAGGTGTACACAATTAAATAATTATAATAATGATATTATTATTAATATTATAAATATTTCATTATGTACATCTTATACGAATGTCTAGTTATATTACTTTACCTTAACAATAGTACGCCAAAAGTATAAAGTAATAAGTTCGACCCTTTATAGCTCGTGAACTGTAATCATTTGAAACCAATGGATAACCATTAATTATAGCTTATAATTATGCACTTGTTAAATTGTCGAATTACCTTAGACGTCCGTATCACGAACAATTAACCGAGATATTAGATATATGATAGCCGCCTATGTGGTCTAGTGATCAGAGTTCCTGGCTACAAAACCAGAGGTCCCGGGTTCGATTCCCGGCACTTCCAGAAATTATTATTATTATTAGCACCGCATCTTACTATCCGTTCGGATTATACGCACTTACGCTAATGTGTAGTGGTAGGATGATTGTGAGATGAAATGGAGGGTCTACAGTTTAACGTGGGATCCGAACCACGGTGGAAACCTGGCATTCCACACCCTCACAAGCTGTGATTAATACACGTCTTGTCAGAGGTGAAGGAAGGGTTTGGTAATCAGATAAATCCGTACCGGGACCTAGCATTGAGCCCCGGACCCCGGCACAAAAGTCCGACACCTTACCCCTAGACCACCAGATCACCCACTTCCAGAAATTACTGTGAGCCGGTGCATTTGGAACGGCGTCAACTCAGCCTCGTGAGGACAAATGAGGAGCTACTTGGACGGCTCCTGTCTAGAAAACTGAGATTAACGGCAGGAAGGCTCGTCGTGCTGACAACATGACGCGCTATAACCACGGAAGTTGGCACTATCTTCACCAACAGAGAGCGGCTACTCTGTCGGTATGGCTCGGTTGCAGGCTGACGCCATGAAGTTTTTTAGGCAAGATTTCACTCGAAACAGAAAAAGTATCGATGTAAAGTTTTAAGCATTTTCTCTTGCAATCAACGAAAATGGGGCCAGCTTATAGTTTTTTTTGCATTTAAAAATATGATTGCTTTTATTTCTTTTTCTTTTTAAAACATATTAAATTTGCTTTACTGGTCTCAATTCCACTGGTTTTTTTAAAAATAAGTTCCCAAATTACGAAACTACGTCTGGTACGAGCTGTATTACAAGGTTACGACACTACGATACTATGTCTGGTTGAGGTGTACTACCAAGTTACGACACTACGATGCTATGTCTAGTTAGAGCTGTATTACCGCCCCAAGCTACAAGTTTATCCATGGAGTGAAATTGGATCTTGAGGCGCTAAGACTCGCTGTTGCTCTTGGCTGCCGTAGCGGAAGACAAGAGTTTAAGTACCGACAAATCAGTGAGAGTGATTCCTCCCCCTCTCCCTTCACACCTAAGATGTACACTCTCACTAAGGCATTCCGATGAACTGGATTTCCGAGGAGGTAAAAGTTCAAATCTCGGCCCGGTGCATTGAAAGTGATTTTCCATATGTGATTTTTTTAATCTCTTCCCATGCTAAATTGAGTAAATCATGTGTCTACACAATTCCTCGTAATCATTCCTAGTTATTAATAACAACTAAAACCCGCCTCGGTGGCCGCAATGTCTAACGCGCTATTCTCGCAGTTGACTATACTCTCGATGACGGGGAGTTCAAGGTACAAATATCGGTCGAGTATACTGAGGGTGGTTTTTACAAAATTGTTTTCCACTCTCCCTTCACGATAATGCGGGTACACATCCTATAAATATAACCTCTCTTATCCCTAACACCATTAGCGTAATTATTTCACAAGTGTGAACAAATGGGTGGATGGTAGGACGCGTTTTTAATAAAAACTCAATCAAAACACAATGGACTACATACATGCCTAATAATTTCTCCATTGACCACATAAGTACAGTAGCCCCATGGCTTCTTTGGTGCTGACTGACAGCTCACAGCTGACAGCTAAAAGCTTTGAAAAGTTACCAGACGAAATTATGTATCCCTACGCCGAACCATATGATCTGCAAAAACATGTGTTTATCAGCTGTCATTTCTGACGGTCAAAATTTAGGTATATACCTAAATGTTGACTATCAGAAGTCAGCTGTGAGCTGTCAGTCAGCACCAAAGAAGCCATGGGGCTACTGTAGAAGTATTGGAAAGGGTAGCGGGGGTGTCTTATGCACTTCTTGTAGTAAAACAACAGCCTTCATCTGGTCAGCGGCGTTAGTAGGGCATCATCATATGCACCGGTGGGCACGCAGACAAGGCATCACTCTCATCTAATCTCAACTTTCCGGTGACTGGGAGGTCAGGGTTCAAATCCTGGTTGGGGTGTTTTCCCCTAGTTTCACTCTCCTTCCACACAAGTGAAAGAAAACTTCCTCTAAAATCTATCTTCTCTATTCTTCCCTCACACGAAAATATAACAGACGAGTAGTAAGATGTAGAGCACGGTGTAGGGGTGGGGGATTGGAGGGGGGCGGAAAAATACGATGGCCTCGTGTCATTAACATATTTTTGCGGTTGGAAGAAAGCAACGCTATCGAATTAAGTATATATAAAATACGAAGCTTGGGGGATGAATGACTATAATTACATAAATGAGCCATATTCGAGTCACCGGTGATTGTGATATCAATAACAGACTCCGCCTTAAAATATGAGTGAAGAGTGACATTGGGCACGGTAATATCCCCCGATAGCTCACTAGTAGAGCAGTGGAGCTCTAAGTCAAAGGTCCACGGTTCGATTCCCGTGGCCAGGTGTCATTTTACAATCTATTTGAATATTTTTTATGGTCAACAGTACTATACTGTTAGTGTATTTGATTATATGTAGGTATTAATAAGTATTATATATACAGTAGCCCCATGACTTATTTGGTTCTGACTGACAGCTCACAGCTGACTTCTGACAGTCAACATTTAGGTATATACCTAAATTTTGACCGTCAGAAGTGACAGCTGCTAAACACATGTTTTTACAGATCATTTGGTCCGGCGTAGGTATACATAATTTGGTCTGGTAACGTTTCAAAGATGTCAGTCAGCACCAAAGAAGCCATGGGGCTACTGTATGTATTAATAATATATATTAAGAGTGAGAGCTTAAAATCACGTTATTTGGTGTGTAAGTATCTTAGAATAGTTTTAGAAACGTTTGTAAATGTCAGATACAATCTTTACTACAATAGTTGTCCTACTATATATTTCTGACAGGGTTGAATGGAAGATTTCACCGTTGGGTATTTTCGTTTCAGTTAGTCCTGATGAAGTGAAACTGGATATATATACACATGGTGATCCATGGTAGCTGTTCTCCAAACGGTTTATTTTAAAACTGACAAGAAACGCAATTTTCACATTTTTATTTAAGAGAAATTTCAACATTGGAATAATGATAGTCACAATAGAACGGATGTTGGCCCCGTTCACCTTGTCACCATTTCTTTTATTCTGCTTTTAGCTTACAGGGTGAACAAAACGAACACTAAACAGAGTCCAAGT
The DNA here is from genome assembly GCA_902141375.1 of Timema poppense. NCBI lineage: Eukaryota > Metazoa > Arthropoda > Insecta > Phasmatodea > Timematidae > Timema > Timema poppense. Next base: position 150,875 of record CABFOV010000853.1, read on the forward strand.
TTAAAGAAAAAAAGTACAGTATCAGTCGTTATAGGCAACCGGATTTTAATCCCTTTTTGTTCCGGGCACTATACTTTTTACACTTATCAACGGCTTAAGCCTCATATACATAGCCCGTAAGCTCCATATTCTTAGTGTCCTTAATGGTCCTTAGAAATTTTAATCGTATCTACAAAATCCACATCCTTAATCACGTGACATTGTCAGCTAATGAGAAAATCAGAGACTTCTTCCAGTAAAATACTTCGAAAGAAAATGGTCTATAGCAAGGAGCAAGCAGACGATACCCAGCTAATCATTAGAAGGACCGAAAATACAAACAATTTTTGAGAAAGCGTCCAGAATATAATTAAATGTCGGTTTCGTGCTTCAAATATGTTACTAATGTAGGCCTATATCTAGGTTTAGATTTATAATAAAGAATATAACTATTTATTCATTCTTTCTGAGTAGGTACTTGGTATGTCCCAGAAAACTTTTTCCGATCTGCCAATCTTTCTCGTTACTCTTTCATTTCAATGCGGGGATCAGCTATTTACTGAACAGCGATTTGTTCTCCATATCTATACGTAAGGACTACTAGTTCTTAGAAAGTTAAAGCTGATCCAACTTCTAAGGAGTGTTACGGACTAAGGCCTTACGGATCAAGACTATGTAGACAGGACAATCTATTTCTGTAGCTGTTGATCACTTACGTACCACGGACTGCCCACCTTATAGATACGGATTCTGTAGAGAGGGATTTCTTTAATCACAGTGGTAGGGACGAGGAAGGTATCTTAAGAAAAATGTACCCACGCTAAGAGAAGATGGGAAAACCACATTCAAAACTTACGTGTGTGAACCCTTCAGCGCACCCGGGATGAGAATCACAATCTCCCCATCAACGGCGATGCGAGTCCAACGCCTTAGACCTCTCAGACATCGAGTCCAAAATTACAGCTGCAGACGGGAAACGAGGAAAAGGGTGACGACACCATGACGACAAGTAGGAAATGAGAAAAAAAGAGTTAAAACGAATATTTTAAATTTTTTTTTTCAGGAACAGCTTACATCCTTGGTGAGTTAGCTCAAATCATTACCATCCAATTACCTATCTCTACACAATGTGCCGTAAGCAGTCGGTTTGCTCCGATGACCACGCACGATAGATATAGTAAGTTTGTCTTTTCACCTCGGCAAATAAGCAAGGCGAGAGGGAAAGTAGTGAAAACAAAGATTTAAACCAGATTATGTAGCCGATTTGAAAACGAGCAAGGTTTTAATGGCGGCCTACACGCACGTTTCAGTACCACGAGGTCATTTGACCATCAATATTTTATTGCACATTTTATAAAGGGTATTATTATTATTATTATTATTATTATTATTATTATTATTATTATTAGCACCACGTCTTACTACCTGTTCGGGTTGTACGCCCTTACGTTAATGTGTAATGGTAGGGTGATTGTGAGATGAAATGGAGGACCTACAGTTTAACGTGGAATCCGAACCA
>CABFOV010000854.1:38876-56914 GCA_902141375.1 Timema poppense
TGAAGGAAGGGTTTGGTAATCAGATAAATCTGTGCCGGGACCTAGAATTGAACCCCGGATCCCCAACACAGAAGTCCTAAACCTTACCTCTAGACCGCCAGGTCACCTGGTAGAGCTAGTATTGAGTGTTATTATCTCTTGGTTTATTGAACGTGGGATCTTTCTGTGGTCTAGTGGTAAGAGTTTCTGGCTACAGATCCAGAGGATCAGGGTTCGATCCGCGCTTCCTGAGTTTCTGTAAAGCAGTGGGGTCTGTAACGGGTTCAACTCCAACTTTGTGAGGTCAAATGAGGAGCTTGAAAAAAAGATAGTGGCAGCTTTGGTCTAGAAAACTGAGATTAACGCCCAAAGGTTTCGTTGTGCCAACCACATGACACCCTGTATCATCAGAAGTAGGCACTATCACCAACAGATGGCGGCCGCTCTGTTTGTATGGCGTGATTTAGGGCTGATTCTATGGAGTTTTTTTTAACGTGCACTTTATGAACCGACTGATTATACAAACACATGACCTATACACGAGCTAGACTATAAACATCACCCAGCCCCAGGCCGTAGGTTTATCACCATACAATAGGAAACCAACGTTTCATCAAAGATGATTTGTTTGGTAATGATGAGAAGCGAACCCAGAACCCTTGACTTAACAGGCTGATGCACTACTGATTGAGATAGGATGTTGTACTATTAAATAGATGCACCAGCATTCAAACACATTGAAAACTAGAGCGTGGATACTGGATAGTAACTCTTCTTCCTCAAGAGTGCGCCCCCTCCCCACCCCCCGAGTCAAAATAGCATAAGTATAAAATGCTAAAAATTTATTTCTCCAATAAATCCTGGAATTTTGATAAACTGACTGTGAAGAAGGATTATACACCTAGAATATGTAAAAAAAAATTAAAATTTCAAAAATATTAAAAGTAAATCCGCATTTTCAGCAAACGATAATTCCTTTCGACAGAAATTTCTCTAGTTTTGGCAAAATAGACTTAAATTATATTTATTTGGATACAAGCATTTACTTCTAGGATGTTGGGCCTACTATATTAAAGTTTAATTTGTTTTAGATTATTGAAGATGCAAGCTATATCATAATTTATTATAGTTTTCGAATTATTGGACACTATCTAGACAGAATTCCTGAGTGCTACAGTGGCCGCATGGTTTAAGGCGTCACACTAGCAATAGACTAGACTGCCGGTAACTCGGAGACCATGGTTCGATCCCAGTCTCGTTTATTGAGGGTGGTTTTTTCTAAATGGTTTACCACTTTACCTCCACGCCCATGCTGGTATAGTTTTTACCTATATACCCTATTAATATCTATGCTATTGGTATAGTTGTTTGCGGAAAGCCGGTATGGGCTCTAAGACGCGGCTAGAAAAATTAATACCAGTTGAGAGAGTGTGGCCCAATTTGATTTTCATTAAGTCACACTACCCGTACAGGCCAAACGTTTAGGAAGGTAGAATTTTAGGAAAATATACCCTCAATTGCGTAAATGTGGAGTGGGAATTTTATTTTTAAAAACACCTTTACTGTAACCGAGTAGGGTATCAAACCACAACCTTCCTATCACCAACAAACTAGAATAAACAAGCTTGACATTTATATAACGTGAGTAAACAATAAACTTTAAATAAATTATACGGAATTCCGCACGGACTTTCTTGCTCTATTGTTTAAGAAATGGAGATATTTACTCAAAACTCGTAATATACGTGAAACGAAATAATATACACTAGCGAACCCGAGAAAAAATTGCGCTATAAATACGTAAAACATTTGTTGACTCACGGTTTTAAATTTTATAATTTAATTTTTAAATAATTAATATCTTCATTTGTATATTTATACCAAATACAAAATATATGGGTTCCTCAAAGGTCAACACCTCGTATTAAAATTTAGACTTCCAATTAAAATTTTCGTTATTTTACTAGCGGATGCACATCTTATGGTTATTGCATTGCTAAGAAATTTTTCATTTCTAAATTTTGAACAGTAAACTAGGTAATTATTGACTATTGATTCTAAAATGAGAGAGAGAGAAGCGTTATAGGTGATTATGAGAAAATTGAATTATTTTCTTTCCTCCCTTTAGTAAACTGCTATTAATTTTAGGGTTAGACATAAACACAGCTTTGCAAAAACTACTTTTTAGGGTTCGGGACGTCATGAAACGTCGACATCCATCAATATCTCGGGCTAGATTCTTTGACGGTCGTAATACTTTATCTTAAAGTGTTAGTAAAGTTAAAATAAATATATATTTGTGTATAGCTTGAAAAGTTTAGTTTTATAAAAATATATTTCAAGTAAAAGATGTTTACTATAATTAGATCCACATGTATGCAATAAGTAATTTCATATCTCAAAGACTTGCGGAGATAAAATTAAAAATTAGAATTTACGCATCAAATCGGAACCCTTAAAGTAATTTAGACGAAAAGTTGAGAGTTGCCATTTGGTTTGTAATATTGATCAAAGCTTAGAAATGAAATTTAATCAAAATCGTCAAAGCCGATATGTTTGATAATTTCTAAGAAAACTGAATTTACAACACAAATCGGTTGAGTCATGTCATGGTCCCTTCAATTCAAAATTGCACGTCTGAATGTTACGAGGTATTGAACTAATTTTAAAAAGACAATTTCTCTTAATGACTTAATTTAAAGTGCAGGTTAAGAAAGCAACTCTAGGAAAAAATGTACACACACTAGTAGGACACATGAGTCGGAAGGGGGGGATGAACCCCCCTCTCCCGTCACCAAGTGCAACCCAGACAAGCTCAAAATCTCGACTAGCCCCGTCCTCGGTAATCCAGCCTACTCAAATTTCCCGAACATCGCTTCATGAATCAGAAATATCCATTCTATCCTCCCCCTCACCGCTTCACCACCAACATCAAAGTTTGATTTTCATGCAAATATTCCAACTGGTACAAATATTCTACGTATAAGTCTTCGAATTACGTCGGTAAGCTACCAAATCCTGTTATTCTATTTCAGTTTCGATGCACGAAATGGTGCTAATTAGCTGGAAAATCCTCAGCAAAATGACGTGGTATATATATATATATACTTTTTTTCACCAGTGTTAAATTTCACATAAAATGTCCAAACAACGTTGTTCAGTAGTGCATGTGTATGTGTGTATATACAGGGTGTAGCGTAACATATTCAGTAATGGAGAATAGACATAAAAACAATGAAAATAGTCCATATAGGGTAGGGTGGAAACAATTAGACGATATATGATGAGGAAAGTGATGGACAGCCTGCTGAGGTTTACCTCACGTCCGATGGAGCTCACCCGAGTGACATTATCTTCAAAAAGTGAAAAAGTGTAGTATGTAGTTGGCTTTTATTTAGCTAGTTTCACGTTTCAATTAAATTGTTAACTTTCAAGCTACTAATTGTCTAATTATTTCTGCCCTACCCTGTATAAACATATGTTCCATTTGACCTTGTTTCCGTGTTATATTCATGTATGCAGTCCAGTAATGTGGAGCTGCTTAACATTATAGTAAGTGCTCAAAATGGCCAACTTAAGGATGAATGCAGTTGTCATGTCAAAAATACATTACATTACAATGCTTACATTTAGGCTAAAGGTGATTTTTTTTATTGCGTTTCATATATCCATCACAGACTCCGCCTTAAAATATGAGTGAAGAATGACCCTGAGCACGGGGAAACCCCTGGATAGCTCAATGGTAGAGAATTGGTGCACTGATCCAAAGGTCTCGGTTTTTATCCGATTTCTTCATATAACGTTAAGCAGTTCCACATTATTGGAGTACAAAAATTATATTTAGAAAAACAAGGTCAAATGGGACACATGTTTATATGGACATATTTTTAATTGGTATTGTGTCTCCTGTTTACTGGTGAAGTGAGTTCAACATTTACGGTGCATCCTGTATTTATGTGTGTATGTGCATGTGTGTACCGTGTTAGCCTGTGAAACTCGATTTGATTTATCAGTCTGCCAAACTGATATAGGTTTGCCACCATGTTAGCGAGTTGGTTTGGAACGGGTTAAGGGGGAAGAAGGGGTAGTTTAATGGTGGTGATGGCTTCCCATTATTTGCAGGGTTGTTTTTTTCCCGTCAGCATGCTTTGTAGAGGAAGGGAATAGAGAGGGAAAAGGGGGGGAGGGGCAGGTTTAATGGTATGTGTACCTGCGCATATCAATGAACTCTTCGCGTAGAGTCCAATGACTATCAAGTGACCGGGAATTAAACCATCACACATAGCTTTTTATTTACTTTTTTTATTTATTAATACACTCCAGGTTCAGTTTGATAGGTTCTATTTATTTAACCTAAGAGAAAGAAAACGAGGAAAATTAAGTTTAAGGATTAGTACCAGAGGAGACAAGATGGTGGACCATATTTTAAGGGAGTCAAACATATCAGTTAGTGGTGTGTCTTGTAGCGTTGGCAGGATAAGCAGAACTTGTAAAATAGTGGCTGTGATTTATTCTCCTCCTATCTGTCCCCATTTGACTGATCATGAAAAGTTTTTTGTTTTAAACATCTGACACGGGAATGTTTTTTAGTTGATGTATGGTTATTGACTCTTTTTTTTTACATTCTCGTTATCTTACAGGAAGAAAAATTATTGTGATCGTCAAAAAAATTGAACTCGAGATTTTGATGAATGTTAACGTTTCATGACCCCCCGAATATAAAAATGTATTTTTTGAATTTCCGTCTGTCTGTTTGTACCGTGGACTAGAGCCTAAACTATTTTACTGATGGGCTAGAACTTGGTATCTAGGTTTTTCATAAGAATGCCCGAGGGATTTCTGGAATTGGATATCTAACCCTAAAATTAAGGGTAGTTTAATGAAAGGAAAAAAAAGAAAAAAAAGGCTAACACAATTTTAATTAAATTTCATTTATGTACATATGTAAATATTCCAAACAAAATGGCTACCCTTAATATTTCGGCAAAATAACTTTAAGGGTTCAGGTCTGATGCGTAATTTCTTATTATTTATCATATCTCCGTAACTATTTGAGATATGAAATTACTTATCACTGCAAATATGTAGGCCTATTTATAGTACAAATCTTTTATTTGAAATATCTTTTTATAAAATCAATAACTTTCAAGCCTTACGATTTTTTTTATATATATTAACTTTTCGTACACTAAAAGTAAAGTATTGCGACCGTAAAAATAATCTAACTCGAAATGTAGATATATGTCGACGTCTCATGACCCCCCGAACCCTAAAAAGTGGTCTTTGAAATGCCGTCTGTCTGTGTGTCTTTTTAACCTCAGAATAAAGAGTAGTTTAATAAAAAGTGAAATAACTAAAAAAGCGATTTTCTCAAAATGGGCTCTAATGATTTTGATTAAAATTCGTATTTAGGCGTTAATCAAAATTATAAATGATCTGGCTATTTTCATTTTCCCATTAAAATGACTTTTAGGCTACTCTATAGAAGACGAAATTTCCGTATCTCTGCAGCTATTTGATAATAACTTATCTTTGACCAAATTGTAGTACTATTAAAAGTTAAAAGCATTTATATGGGTGACCTGGTGGTCTAGGGGTAGGGTGTCAGACTTCTATGCTGGCGTCCGGGGTTCAATCCTCGGTCCCGGCAAAGATTTATCTGAATACCAAACACTTCCTTCACCTCTGACAAGACATCTTGTGAATGTGAGGAATGCCAGGTCTCCACCGTGGTTCGGATTCCACGTTAAACTGTAGGTCCTTCATTTCATCTCACATTCACCCTACCATTACACATTAGCGTAAGTGCGTATAGCCCAAACGGGTAGTAAGACGCGGTGCTAATAATAATAATAAATAAAAGCATTTATATGAAATATATTTTTATAAAACCAACAGATTCTGAGATATTGGCAAATATATTAATAACATTTTGTGATCTTTAGTTGTAAAGAGATACTACTTAAGTTGTAACGCAATAATTCTACAAAGCCATAGTGTAATTAAATATAAGTAATGCTCTCAAACCTTTGCTATTTTTTCTTTAACCTTTTGGGAGAAATGTTTGTACAACAATGATCTATATCCTTCATTTTATAGTCAAGAGTCAATATTTAAATTTTGTATTGGTAAAAACCTATAAATGAGGACTTGAATAAAATGCGATGACCTGAATATGTGCAACACCAAGTAAAATATTTAAAAAATTTAACAGGAACTTGGAATCTTAAAACGAAGTGTTGACCCTTGTGAACCCAAATTCATTTATTTTTATTAGTACAAACATATGAACGAGGACATTAACTATTTAAATGTTGATTTCTCCTTTTACAGTGATGAATTGACTTACGGGGGCCGGGTGTTGCGTCTGTTCTAAATTTTATTATTATTAACACCGCGTCTTACTACCCGTTCGGGTTATACGCACTTAAGCTAATGTGTAATGGTAGGGTGATTGTGAGAATGAAATGGAAGATCTACAGTTTAACGTGGGATTCGAACCACGATGGAAGCCTGGCATTCTCCACATTCACAAGTTGTGATTAATATACTTCCTGTCAGAGGTGAAGGAAGGGTTTGGCAATCTATATTTAGTTCAGTTTATAAATTATGTGCTGATGAAATAAACTAGTTCAGAAAATTAACATTAAATACTCTATAAACCATTTTTAAAAGCTGTAACTATGCAAGTGTCACTCAAGTATATGCGAACGTTACCCCCACATCGGCAGTATTCCACGGGGAAGGTTTGGTTTTTAGGGAGGGCAGTAAAAAAGAGAGGGGGAGTGAAGTCCCGTGACAGGTCCTGGGATCGTCGAAGTATCGATCAGGCTCCCCAACCGAAGGTTTTTTTTTCCCCGGGAGTTCGCTGATGGCACCAAACCGTTGCTCCACCACTCCACCTGTCACCACGACGTGATTTGCCGCGCAAGATGCCCTCGCCAGGTCGCAGCACTGAGTGTGACGTCAGCGCTACTTGATGACAGCGGGATTTAGTAGGACCACGGGATTTCCCTGGAAACAAAAATAAACATGTTTCTATGAATAATAATGTTTGTTTACGTGGATTAAAACTGTATTTTCAACTTGATTTAGGAACTGGTAAAAAGTAAAATAACAAAATAAATCTTAGTATTTCATTGAGAATATTATTATTAGCACCGCGTCTTAATAACTGTTCGGGTTATAAGCACTTACGCTAATCTGTAATGATAGGGTGATTGTGAGATGAAATGAAGGACCTACAGTTTAACGTGGAATCCGAACCACAGTGGAGGTCTGGAATTCCACACATTCACAAGTTGTGATTAATACACGACTTGTCAGAGGTGAAGGAAGAGTTTGGTAATCAGATAAATATGTGCCGAGACCGAGGATTGAAACCTGGACCCCCAGCACAGACGTTCGACACCTTACCCCTAGACCACCAGGTCACCTTCATTGAGAATAAATAAATTCGTCAGTTATGGTTTCGGTCAAAGGCTGGATTTCACGGTAAAAGCCCCGGCTGGGTATATTTAGTGTATTTCCCCCCCCTAAAGTGTTTCTCACTCACCAATTATTTAGGAAAAGTATGGAAGCTTATAAGTCCAAGGTTCACCTAAAATTTTTAAATTTCAAAAATATTCAAAGAAGACGCTTAAACTTTAGAAATCGACAATTTATTTTGACAAAAATTTCTCAAGTTCTACTAAACTGAATCTTTAATTAATATTATCATATAAGCCTAAACCTTTTCGATATCAAAGCCAAAATATATATTTAACTTACATTAGTCAATTAAGGTATGGACGCTATTAAAAAAGGGTTCTTTTTGTCATAAAAATAAATAGTACAGTGCACTACAGAGACTTTCTCCCTCTTTCATCTAAAATAAACCTTTACTAAAAACTTGTAAGATTTGTGAAACGATATAATTGGTCTATATATTGTTGTAGAAACACTACACCATAGATCGTAATTAAGTAATATTCATTGTTTCTTACTCTATGGCACTAGGAACACTGTTACAGTAAAGTTGTCCACCAAAGAGCATAAGAATCAAATTCGTTTTCAAAGACCTGAATTAAACGTATATAATATACGTTTAATTCAGGTATAAATATATATCCGTTTAATTCAGGTATTTATATATATATATATATACGTTTAATTCAGGTATTTATATATACATACGTTTAATTCAGGTCTTTATATAAATATATTTGCGAATAAAATAACTAAAGTTATTATTTATGTTTTTTAGTGAGGATTACTCCATCTAGATATCATATTCTTGAAGGTGGCTGCGTTATCTGATAGCTCGTGATCTTAATAAAATCACAAATTTGTAGCCGACGATCTCCACACGTCCATCACAAACTCTACCTTAAAATATGAGTGAAGAATGACCCTTGGCACGGGACGATTCCTGGATAGCTAAGTGGTAAGAGCATTGACGTATTAAACCAAAGGTCCCGGGTTCAATTTCCCTGTCCAGGTGCCCTTTTCCAATTTTCAGAATATTATATATATGTGCTTATAGCTCAGAAACTATTGACTTTATAAAAATTTATCTCAACTAAAAGCTTTTATCTTGAATATTACCACAAATGTACACTAATAAGTGATTTACTATCTCAAATATTTGCGAAGAAATGATGAAAATTGGAGAATTTCCCCCGTATAAAGGACCCTCAAAGCTACTTTCATAAGAAAATGAGAATTTCCATCTTATTTATAACAATAAATAGTGTCTAGATATAAAATTCAATCAAAATCATCAGAACAAATTTTGAGAAAGTCGATTTTTTTCTCTTTTTGTCCTTCAGTAAACTACGCTTAAATTTAGGGTCAGGCATCTAGTTCCAAAAACTTCTCAGGAGGAACCTATGAAAATCCCAAATACCAAGTTTTAGCCCAATCAGTAAAATAATTTCGGCTCTAGCCTGAGGTACAGACTGACGGGATCGTAAAAATCCCTCTTTTGGTTTCAGGGGAAAATTGTGCCGATCCCCAATTAGTCCAAATTAGCGATGCTCTACTTTAGTTCAATTATATGGCTAGCCCGAATCGGTAGTAAGACATGGTGCACAAACACAAAAGAAAAACAAAAAGTAAAACTTTATTGAATTCTGAAAAATAAACCCCTCTCCCCCTTAAAGTAGAGTAATATGTGTTACTATTGGTCGGCGATTTTAGCTGCTGATTGAGAAGTAGGATACACATAATATTATGACCACATACTCTTTGTTCATAAACTTGTCAACAGTATGTCATAAATGTGTGTATGTGCTCACTACCTGCTTGCTAGACTCAACCACTAAGCTACCACCTTGAGACATGGGACCGCTTGCCAAAATAACATATTGTGATTGGTGACCTGGCGGTCTAGGGGTAAGGTGTCAGACTTCTATGCTGGCAGCCGGGGTTCAATCCTCGGTCCCGGCAAAGATTTATCTGATTACCAAACCCTTCCTTCACCTCTGACAAGACATCTTGTGAATGTGGGGAATACCAGGCCTCCACCATGGTTCGGATTCCACGTTAAACTGTAGGTCCTCCATTTCATCCCACAATCACCCTACAATTACACATTAGCGTAAGTGCGTATAACCCAAACGGGTAGTAAGACGCGGTGCTAATAATAATAACATATTGTGCTAGATTGGAAGAACTTTAAAAAAAATCTACATAAAGATTTTGAGTAAAGTATAGTTTCCATGTGTGCGTTTTTATTTAATTAAATGGTTTTTTTTTCTTACAGTCTGCATTCATGTATTATTATTATTACATATTTAAGGTATTTGATAAGCGCTATTTAAACGGCCTAAAAATATCAGCATTGACTTATAAACCAAATTAAACCCATAATAGACATGACACCCAGCCTCTGATCGTTAATTTATCACTGGCGAAGGGGGAACCCACATTTAACTAATGATAACAATTTCGGCCATGCCGGGAAATGAACTCGGGACACTTAAAACGCATTAAGTAGACATGATACTGACATAGATATGGTGTCGGACATCTGTAGGTAGCGTTTGTATGTTAGGCGTGCGCAGCGCAATTCATTATTTTGTGCAACTGCGCATAATACAGAACCACCCCCTCCCTCCGCCTCTTACTTCTCTGGAGTGGGCCATAAATATGTATTAGTGAAAGTGTTAGGGGAGGGGTGGAGCAGGGTGTAAGAGTTTCAAGTATAAATAGCAGTATTTGTATTCATCAAACAAACAAAAAAAGCTTCAAATTATTACAGTTCATGAATTATCAGGAGTCATACTTGCTATTTTATGTTTGTTTTTTTGCATACTATTGTTAAGGTAAAGTAATTAATGTGTGGTGCTGAAATTGAGTATAACTAGACATTAATATGAAGAGTATATAAATAGATTTTTACTAGGCCTATATTAATACTAATAATATCTATAATTGAATTATTATTATTATAAATATATAATTGTGTACACCTCACATGAATGTCTATTTAGACTCAATTCCAGCACCACACATTAATTAGTTTACCTTGACACTGGTATGCAAAACATAATAAAATAGCACGACTTGCCCCTGATAATCCGTTTTCTATAACGATCTGAAATAACTAAATCATTATTTATAGCTTATAATTAGGTCTATACACGCGTTGTTAAAATTATGCAATACATATTTTACGGTCGAATGACTCTAAATACCTCAAACACATGATCATAAATAACTGACGGAGTCAATTCTTTCTACATGTTTAAAATGCATTTCTTACATAATCCGAAAGAACGCTGGCTTTACGTACTATATTACTTTCTACAACGTTCTGAAATAGTCTTGGTTATTATTATTATATTATTATTATTAGTAGTAGTAGTACCACGTTTTACTAACCGTTCGGGTTATACGCACTTACGCTAATGTGTAATGGTAGGGTGATTGTGAGATGAAATAGAGGACCTACAGTTATAACGTGGAATCCGAACCACGATGGAGGCTGGCATTCCACACATTCATAACTTGTGATTAATACACCTCTTGTCAGAGGTGAAGGAAGGGTTTGTCAATAAGATAAATCTGTGTCAGGATCGAGGATTGAACCCCGGACCCCAGAACAGAGGTCCAACACCTTACCCCTAGACCACCAGGTCACCTAATATAGTCTCGGTCAAATACTAATATGTCTATGACCAATATGCAAGAACTTTTGAGAATACTGTGTATATAAAATTAATCTAAACACATCATTCAATTTATTTTGATGAAAATGTGTTTTGTTATAAAAAGCTTAATTAACTAGGGTTAATTTCCATTACACATTAAATTTGCCAAGTCTATAGAGGAAATTAGGCTCATTTTAATATAATGGAAAAATTTAATAGCTCCAGCTACATATTATAGTAGTCTATTTATTTGTCAAATAAATATTCGCTTGACTCGAAACTAAAGAGGTAATAACGAAGATAGGTTTTTGTTTCACCACGTCTTACTACCCATCCTGACTATATGCATTTAATTATCTTATACTAGTTTTTTAAGAATGCGTGAGATTGAGTAATAGAGGAAATGTACCCCAATATACATGGAAGGAAGGGGAGAAACCATTTAGAAAAAAAAAATCTCACTTAGTAAACCCAGTTGGGATTCAAAACTCGAAACCCCAATCATTAGCAAACTATTTTATATGGGTTTGCAATGTAGTCTGAATTCTCACCGATACGGGTAGTTCGGTGAAAATAGATAAGACACGTTTTTCTTAGAACCGTGTCTTACTGCCCTTTTGGGTTATACGTTGATGTACTAATTACACTATTAGGTTAGGGATTAGGAATAATTAATTTTCAGGTAATCCACTCTCATTTGCGTGAAGGGAGATAGTGGAAAAACCATTTAAGGAAAACCACCCTCAGTGCACCCAACCGGGATAGAACCCCGATCTCCTCGTCTTTGGTGGTCTAGTCCAATGCAAGAGTAGCGCGTTAAACCACGCGACCACCGAAGCGGATAAGAGAAATATTGTCGGTTGGTTTGGGGGTGGGGTTGGGGGTGTAAAGGAGGAGCAGATTCAGATCTTGTGGGCTGTAATTGCACCCAGAGCATCCTTTCACACCTCATCAATGGTGGCGCAAGTGTTTTTAGGAAACTGTCTGGGAGGCCCACATATGAGAGAGTCCCTCCCTTTTTTTCCCTCTACTACCCCCCCCCCCCCCCCCCCATTAAAACNTCAAATAAAAAAAAAAAATTTACCCCTAAGTGCCAACCCCCTTTCCTTATCACCATCTAGGTGGGGAAAAGAGACAACCACCCCCCCCCCCCCCCCCTACTGATATAACTATTGTGTCACACTAGTCGCACCACACAACACGAGCAAAAGAGAGATGTGGGAGGAAAAAAAACACCCATGAGGCAGTAACGACAGATGCGTCCTCTATCAATTAACAGCTCTACCACTTTTTCATCTCTCTTTACTAGCTGTTACTCTCGCTATAATGCAGACACTTCTACAGCTAGCATAGTCTTTGAAAATAAAATAAATAATATAATGTTTTCATCATCTTTAAATCCTCCCTCCTAACCCCTTTATACTTCTTAGCTTTTAATCTTCAATCCTGTAGTGATGAGTGTGATATAAAAATGTCAGCTGGTGTCTTAATTTGTAGAAAATAATTTCTAGTTTGTAGATTATTCGGAGAAGTATATATATTTTTATTGCTTTTCTTCTATGACAATTTAATGAGTTTGATCTTTATTTAGCATTTTTTTATATTATTATCATAGCTGTTAGTATTATATTAGTCCGACACCTTAGCGCGGCCGGCCGGGGCTGGATGTTGTGTCTGTTCCAAATTTAAGTTGGTTTATAAGTTGTGTTTTTATACAATCAGTCGGTTCAGAAATTGCACGTTAAATACCTCAACTAAATGGAAAAAAATAAAATAATAATAATAATGAAGAGACTTTCTTGAACTTAATTAGTTTATGAGTGGAATTTAGTGGAATATTTGCAGATTATAATTACAAGATCTGTGATTCTTATGAAACAAGATTACTGATACAGAATTAGCAAATATATTTTGTATACTATACGGGCCTATAATAAACAAAATATTACCAAATATATCTTAGACATTGTAAAGGCTCATTTGCATTACCTAATGTACAGTACATAAATAAAATATTCGCACCAATTAATAGGCCTATCAATTAAAATACCTTTACAACGTAAAACCTGTTTTCGATGATTATTTTTTGAGGTTAACGTAGTAAGCCTACTATGATTGAATGTTTTTGTATGTATAAAAGAGCCGCGTATGTTATCTAGTGGTGAGAGTTCCTGGTCACAGATACAGAGGTCCAGGGTTTTATCCCCGGCGCTTCCAGATTTATCTGTGAAGCAGTGTGTCTGGACCGGGGTCAAACATAGCCACGTGAGGACACATGAGGAGTTACTTGAATAAAAAAAACTGGCATTAATGACCGGAGGTCTTTTTGTGCTGACCGAATCACACCATCTACACATAAATGTTGGCACTATCTCGGTCAAAATGAATCGGTCGCTATGGTTTACTTGCGCAGCTGGTGCCACGGAGTTTTCTTATGGGACAAAAAGTAACTGCCATTCAAAATTAAATAATCTTACTTTCAATAGTAAAATTGGGTATTAATATTCCTACTGATAAATTATTATTATTGTTATTAATAGGTGTTCTGTATTAAAACAGGTCCATTTCTTTTGTCAATTAACGTAGATCGCCAATGTACCCAGGCCTCTAATTCTTCCTTCAGCTCCCAGAATTTTATTCTTTCCTTATAGTCATCTAATATTTTAATCCTCTTCCTCCTTCTTAAGTTCCTCTTTTCCCCATCCTTTCCTTCTATGACGTAGTGCAGAAAACAGTTCCTCATGAGGAACCTCATGTAACCTCCCTCATCCACTTTCCAGTAGTCCTCTTCCCATTTTGAACCAAATCTACATAAGTACCTTGTTTTCAAAAACCATTCCCCCCCCCCTATTTATTTTTCACAACTATAGAAAACACCCGGTAAATATATTGTTTTGTGTATTCCGAGTCCTACATTCATTGAGAGCAGGTGAGATATCAACAACTTAATGATTACTATTAAATCTAATTATTCATAGATATATGTAAATATATCGTTGTTACCAAAATCCTTTCGGTTATTATGTCCTTTTGAGAATGTTATACGCAAGAGGTGTATTATTTTAATATGAGAATAATGGGTAGTATCGATTTTTCTCCAAACCAAAACTACGGTTTAACCACACGGGAGGATCCAAGTAGTTTTCCTACACCTGTAACCATTCAAAATGATTTATTTGTTTCCCACGGACTCAAGCTGCGGTTTATACACCTCCCTCC
Source organism: Timema poppense (assembly GCA_902141375.1). Classification (NCBI taxonomy): domain Eukaryota; kingdom Metazoa; phylum Arthropoda; class Insecta; order Phasmatodea; family Timematidae; genus Timema; species Timema poppense. The sequence continues at coordinate 53,210 of CABFOV010000854.1, forward strand.
CCCCTTCCTACCCGCACACCCCGTGCTTCAGATCAATACACGATAGTTTATACATGTCGGCTGTCATTCAGAACTTAACGAGTCCAGAAAGAACATGAAAAATCCTTATTTTGTTTCCTCTTCTTAAAAGGAAAACAAATCTCTGTAGGCTATAACTTCAACTGTTAATATAGTTTTTTTTAAATGTGCAGTAATTAAGGAGATCGCTTACCGTAGCCTAGAGACATAATGAAGACGATAAAAATCCTGCATAACTTAAGTCGTTTGCTATTTTAAAGTATGGTTGACGCCAAAATAGAATATAGAGCTATCAAATTTCTTTTCTATGGATTATTAAATCTTTAGTTTTATAGTTCTAGCAAATTGTATGAAGGGTTAAAATAATCTCATTATCAACGACGTTTTACCCTAAATGCTTCGTTTCTCAGATTAAGGTAAACTATAAAATACATTTGTATCCATCCCGAACAAATAAAGTTTATTCTTAAAGGGATCACAAACACAATTTTTTTTTAAACATAGTGAGATTTTTTTTTTTTTTATAACTTTAGAAACATCGTATCTTGAGAAATAATGCATCTTCTTTCAAGTAGATGGCACGTCTAGCCACTTACAATCTTACTTAACTCAGAAGAATATGAACCTAGATATTAACAAAGAATTATTTAATATCTAGATTTTGACATATTCATTCTTATTATTCTTATTGTCAATAAGTACGAAATAATAAGCATTAAATGAATACATTTGTCAGTAACATCCGGAAACGAATTAAGATCTTCCATATGTGGATGGGCTTGAATATAAAATAAATATTAATTTTAAAATTTACATTAAACCGTTCAAGGCTGGAAAGTTTTCCAAAACTTGGGAATGTGGTGAGTAGTGATTTACTTAATAAAGTAACTAGTCAGGAGTTCAATGGGAAATAATTGGTTAGAACTGATAGTTGGCTCAGTTCTGTTGTGGTTAGTTATGACTTAGAAGAGGATGGGCACCCAATTATTTTTTTATCTTAACAAAATATAGTTTCCCATATTCTTTAATATCCTCTTTGGATCATCCCCATTTTTACACTAGCGATATAGGAATGAATAAGGTAGAGTTTCAAAGAGAGTATGCCTTTGTTTAGGGCGGAATTATAGGGAACTTGAGAAAAGAATAGTATTTTTTTAGTTTTTAAAACTTTTTTTTTCAGTAAATGAATAAAATACTGCTCCGGTATAAACATATAGTTTAATTTTATTCACATGGTGATAACAAAAGTTGTTGAATATCTGTAATGAGCACAGCGGCATTAGATAAAATATTTTTCAAATTATTATTATTATTATTATTATTATTATTATTATTATTATTATTAGCACCGCGTCTTACTACCCGTTCGGGTTATACGCACTTACGCTAATGTGTAAATGGTAGGGTGATTGTGAGATGAAATGAAGGACCTACAGTTTAACGTGGAATCCGAACCACGGTGGAGGCCTGGCATTCCCCACATTCACAAGATGTATTGTCAGAGGTGAAGGAAGGGTTTGGTAATCAGATAAATCTGTGGCGGGACCTGGGATTGAACCCTGGCCGCCAGCACAGTAGTCTGACACCTTACCCCTAGACCGCCAGGTCACCTTCAAATTAAGAGAACATGTCACTAATTCCAGGACACCCTAGACAGATATTCAACAACTTTTGATATCAACATGTGAAGAAAATTAAACTTTATATTTTTTATTGGAGAATTACTTGATCTCTTTTGCTCAAAAAATGTTTTGATACAAAATCTGCAAAATAATTGCCCTTAACTCGTGTTCATTATAATCCCACCTTAAGATGAGGTATAGTGAAAAGGATTCAGAGAAAAAAAAGCTCTGTTTACATATCTGGGGCTAGAATCCTACCTAGCCTCATCTTGATTAAACCAGACAAGACGACTGATATCTTTGGTGCAAATGGACATTGGTGTGTCTCTCATTCATGTTTTAACCAGATATAGTATATTTAAATTTTTATCTCCAAACCCTTACATTAATCAAACAGTACAATCTCCCAAGGAAGAGCTTTATCTGACAGCTTGAATAGATAATAGATATACTTCCACATATTATATTATTACTATACTACTATAAAGCTACATGGCTGACTCACTCACTGATATTAATTCTTACCCCTTTCCAGATGAGCTAGAAACTTGAAATTTGGCAATCTTATAGCTTATAGCCTGTAACCAACGGGAAAATTCCAAAAAAAAAATGTAATTCCCGAAAAAAAATTCAAAATGTCGGTGGAACTTTAAAGGTGATGCGGTCCTTTCTTTGGAGGTCTCTTGGGGATAAACGGTAAGACCTATCTAAAAACGACTCTGGAATTACATTAGTTTATATCCACTTGCAAAGAAAACTCGGCAAAGGTTTGGGGGCAGAGCCCCCAACGAGCAAAGCGAGTTAATACACAAGGTCACATGATCTGCGGTTGTCATTTTTGATAAGATATGATCAATATCAATAAAATAGCTTTTATGATAGTCTTATGGTAAAATTTAATCATCGTTAATCGTTAAAAATATGATTGTATTTTATAGAATGACATTTCTATGAAAATAATATTATAGAAATAAAACCTTACTTGGTTTTAAAAATATATCAGAAGATAAGCATTTTGCTATACATTTGAAACCAGCAAATCTAAAATATTTCAAAGACACACTCTTAATATAATTACTCTTGCCTTCCCCCTTCTCGATCCAAAACACCCTTTGTGAAGAAATTTCTCTTTCCAAACGTCCCTTCTTAATTATTTGCTTCGCCACCCAGAAAAATGTTGCGAGGTGCTACGGAAAAATTAATGGCACGAATAAAAACATCGTATATCTCACCAAATACTACGCGACAGAGATTTGTTTCCTTATATATATATGTGTGTGTGTAGGTATAGACACGGGTTGAAGTTTTGTCGCGGCATCTGTGAAAGAGGACATAGTTCATCTTGTAAGACTGTTAGAAAAAGATCTTTCGGTATAAACTACATGTGTCTATAAAAAAAAACTCGGCCATCAATCAGGCAAGGCTCGTCGCCTCTTCCAAATCTTGGCAACTTCATTCAAACTGAGGCCCCGGGTCTAGTACAGTCTGTGAAACAGAACAGGAACACCCTTTTTTTTTCACGTCAAACGCGAATGGTGATCCCGGTTAGAATGACTTCGATATCGAACAAAGTTTTTATTTTTCATCTTAAGAACAAAAGAGAGATGAGCTCTAAAGATAATTTTAGTTACCAAGTCTAACAAAGCTTCAAAGACATTAAAACAATCCTCAAATACGTATGCTCTTTTGCGACCCTTCTAAAAAATTAAACACAGTCATAAAACCATGACAGTTAAACATTATATTTTTTTTATTGATTTGTGGTATCGTACCAACATTATAAGATAAAAAGTATTTGACAAATAAAAAAAAACTACACAGCTAGTGTTCCACAACTTTATACAATTTGAGTTTACTTTGACATAGATGACTATTCAGTCAAACGGATGACTTCTTCCAATTAAAAGGAAACTAAGGCTCCAAAGTAGCAAAGAACTTAATGATCATATAAATAAAATAAATTTACACCTAAGTGCTAACGCTGTAAAATCAGGACCAATACATTTTGTATAGTTACTTATGAAAACTTAATTTAGAAAATATATATATATATATATATATATAT
>CABFOV010000854.1:61117-86391 GCA_902141375.1 Timema poppense
GGGGGGGGCGGAATAGTTGGAGAAGTCTTTTTCTGTATACTCTCTCTTTTATTCAGATTTAGAGTGTGGAGTATTGCTTGGACAATCAGGGCTTAAGACACTTGTCTCAACAAAGATTAAACAGGATTTGAACATCTACATTATTTAAAAATCCGTCCGGTGTTTGTTTGTTCTTACAAGGATCTTTATCCCATTTACTAATGCCCTAAAGAGTTGAAATAGGTTATTGACATTATGGAGCTTGCTAACTTTAGTAGAAAAATTCAAAATTTGAAAAATCCAAAATGGTGAACCTAATACAGCGGTCGCAACTTACAAATTGAGTCCTTGAGACCTGGCATTTGCTGGGGACTCTACGAATTATGCCATATATATATATATATATATATATGAGAAAAATCTAAAACTTGAAAAATCCAAGATGGCGGACGCAACATATAAATTTAGTCTTACAGAGCTGAAATTTGGTCCGAACACTATGGAAAATAACATTGTTATTAGAGAAATATGAAACTTGCAAAATCTAAGATGGTGGATGCAAAGGACAAATGAGTACTATGGACCTTAAATTTGGTATATATGCTATGGAGCATGCCATCTATATGAAAGAAATCCGAAACATGACAAATTCAGTTGTTTTGAAATTTTTTAAATTAAATGATAACAACAGGGAACCTACTTTGGATGAACTACGCGTTGATTTCAATAGTAAATAGTTAAATTTGTCTGAGACAGAGATAACCCCTAATATTATATATTACTAGTGAATCTTTACAGCGATGGCTGCAGTATCGCTCTACAGTATATTAAAAATCTTTTATTGCAAGAATTTATTTATAAATTAGGCCTCACTCAACTTTCTAGCTAAAAGTTTGCTCGTCAAATGTTATCAACTTTCCATAGATTTTGAGCATTCGTTGTTTATTTTCAAGCAAAACATATGTTTTACTTTTTGCTCCATGATAATAATTTTAAAACGACCCCAACCTCCCTGTCTCTATTTGTTGCGCCATATCACTTAAATAAGAATTGAGTTGGCAATAAAAAACTAAATGAATGTACCTGCCTAAAGAAAAAATACGTAATAACAATTAAATAATAAACAAATCAACGTTTTCATAGTGATGTAAACAAAGATGATTGTACGGATGAGCCATTGTGCGTACACAGTATAAAATCTGGAAATTAGCTAGGACATTTGAGTTTTCATTTTAAGATATTATTTTTGATGACATTCTGTATTTTCTTTGCATTTTAAATGAGTGTTCATTTGTCAAAATCTATGCAGCGATTTTCTCGTAATTTCAATTAACGGCAATGGGCTTATAAAATTATAGATCTATATATAGACTTATAGACTAGCTGGCCCAATGACACATCGTGCGTCAAATATGCAATAACATGTCTTAGCTATTGACTTTATTTTATAAATGTAAATTGTAAATTCAATTAAACTAGAAATAATATATACTCCTAATATAATTTTAATTAAAATTTAAAATTTAAACTCTTTGAAGTATAAACTACATTTAAAATTCAAAGTTTTTGAAATATTCTCCAATATTTTATTTTTATAAAAAATCATTTGGATTGGAACAGTAGCACTTTAATTGAAAGGTCTTAGAATTGAGTTCTATGCCAGGTGTAATTTTAAACCTAAATTTAATTTAATTTAAAGATATAAGCCCATACAGGGACAGCTGAGTCCATAACAATATTTTTTTTTAAATCACCGCCTCTTACTACCCATTCGGGTTGTATAACTATATACTAATTACGCTAATGGGTTAGAGATGAGGCGAGTTGAATTTATAGGAACTGTAATTGCATTTGCGTGAAGAGAGAGAGAGAGAGAGAGAGAGAGAGTGGGAAACAATCTAGGATAAAACATCCTTTGTTCGTTCACGGTAGGAGTTTACCTGGAAAAGGACTTTTTTCCCTACCAGAAATCTATTATATAGTAGGATATCGGTAAGAAAAAAGACCTTTCAGAGGTAAACTCCTCCCGTGAATGAAGTATATATACACACGACCGGGATTGAACCACGATCTCCCTGTCATCAGCATTCTAGTCTAGTGACGCTTTGGTTCGTGCGGCAACCGATGTGGGTCATGGCCATAGTTAATTTCCATCCTTCCAAGTAATGTTAGTCCATGGGTATTAGAAGAAACACATGCACAGTTACTAAATGAATAATTGAAGCGTAACTTAGACTCGATCTAAGGCCCTCAGATATAAGAACTTGATTCAAGTATCTACTAGCACATACTTCAATCTTTTCCCACTCACGCTTTATCTTCCTTGTAATGATCCTTAGAATATTTTTTTTAGCAGTCATTTTCATCCTTTTTTTTCACGTACATTTTTTTTCTCTTTGGTTTGACACTTCGTCGTCTTCATCCTTCCTAGCACGACATTTATTTTTGAACTTTTTTTTTAGCTCACCCTTTCTCGTCATTACATTTCTTCTCCTCATCATTTCTCATGAGACATTTCTCTTTGACAATCCTGGGCTATTTAGGAACCAGTTCTCACGTAATCTACCGACAATAGAAAGTAAAAATAAATAAAAGTTGTCATCTCATATAGGACGACCAACGTATCGTAGAATTAATAGTAGTTAACTCCGAAAGACTCGTTTTCATACAGGATAAATATGAGAACTTGAACCTACAGTGATAATAACAAAATTATCATTATTATCAACTATGATAGCATTTGTGATGAGCTCCGAACTAGTCGCTTTCAAACCTTATGGTAATGAGATTTTAAACCTAACGGTATTCGAACCAAATTAAGATTATTATCACCTAAAATAGACATATCTCTTTAGTAAACACCAAACCAATCTCTTTTCTAACTTATGAAGATCAGATTTCGAACCTACTGGGATTATAGCCAAAGTATTTTAAATTTGGCTGGACTTCTTTATTTAAAAAAATCGCATACGCCATCTTGAATACACTATAGCTGAGGTCCTAAAAGATAATTATCATTTTAATCTAATGGATTAGGGATATATGCATTCAAAACTAAGTTAACATTTTTTAATTTCAACTATAACGTATAATACAAGATATACCAACGACTTAACGTTTAAATAATATTTTTTGCAGAAATATTAAGGCCCTTGACCCTGTCGAGTGCAAGTCTAGAACCTATTTTGGGGGATGGTTGGCGGGAGGTTGAAAGGCGTGGCGTGGCTTCACAACTGACCAAAGTATCCTTACGCGCCAACAGGAACCGATGGATAACGGAAATCGTAGATGGCGCTAGCTACCGGACAGGTCTTTTGGAAAAAATCATAAGTTTGGAAATATCAGTTTTCTCGAGAACGAGTGTAATCTTTATATTAATATATTCAACACCCCTTCTAAGATAATGTATCGAGGTTTATTAATTGTTACATTTTCTTAATTTTTGTTACTAAGCCGGCAGTTTTCTATCTAAACAAACGCCAAATTAAAAGGGTCAATCGCCTTAAGTTAAAATTTAGTTATTTGTTATACAGGTTAGGAAAATAGTAAAGGAAGAACCAGTCCAGGACAGGATAGAGAAGGCACGACTAAGGTGGTATGGCCATGTGAGAGGAATAAAGAGAGAAAAGATGTTCAGGAGGATGTTGGATGTGGATGTTGGGGTAGGAGAAAGACCAAAGGATGGATGGCTGAAAGGAGTAAGGAGGAGTGTGGAGGAGAGATGAGAGGATTGGGTCAAAGTGGGGGGAGGGAAGGAGGTTATGTTCCAAGCAGACTCAGCCAGGGGCTGGAAGCCGTTCATGATGATGATAATGATGATTTCTATACATATCAGTGACCACTTCTAGGGTCTAGTGGTGAAGGATCCTGGATGCAGATTCAGAGGTCCTGGGTTTGATACCTGAGATTTCATTTATTTTATAGAATTTTTTTTGTGTGAAGCAGTGGGTCTGGAACGGGGTCGATTCAGCCTCGTGAGGATGCATGAGGAGCTACTTGAAAGGAAACGTAGCAGCTCTGGTTTAGAAAACTGAGGGAGGGTTCGTCGTGCTGACTACGCGACACACACTACCCGCAAAAGTTGGCACTATAATTGCTAACAAACGGCGGCCGCTTCTTTAGTGTGGCTCTATTTTGGCTGAAGCTATGAAGTTTTTATCTATTATTTAAAGTTTGTTTACATGTTGTAATAAAAGGCACTGGCTTCGCGAAAATAAAGACAATATTAGTATTAAATAATCTCCTTCTCTCTTCCTCTTCTCTAAAAAAAAACAACATAAAAATGAAATCGCAAAAGAAAAGGCAACACAAAATCTGGTGTGCTGAAGGAAGGAAGTGAGTAAGTAACACTTCTACGTCCGTCAAGCCAAAACCAACATAAATAATAGTTTTTAAATGAGACAAGACATAAGGCGCGAAAGATTCAGTCGGGGGTGAGGATGGCACGTCTGGGTGGGGGTCAAGGGGAGGGGTGGGGGGCTACGCCTCCCTGCCTGTGTGGTTAGAGGTGGGAAGGTGACATGTGATGTGTTTTTAAGGAGGGGAAGATGATGGTTTGGAGGTTGCAGATGAAGGATCAGTTGAGCTAAAGGGCACAGGATTTTTAAGAGTTTTACTGAGGGGGTGAAGGTGGGTAACGGGAATAGGAGAGGGGAGGAGGTATCTCACGTGTGTAACCCAACTGCGGGGGTGCGTTTTTTTTCCAAACATTCCAAGCATTCCTGTGTGTCTGTTATAGCTGAGAGCCTTCCTGCTGTGTTACGACTGACAGACGGACATAAGAAGAAGCAGGAGGAAAGAGACAGATAGAGTGAGAGTAAAAGAGATGAGGATATGTGTGGGTGCTATAAGGCCGCACATCTGGACTGAGGAACACGTATTGACACACCCCCGTGTAGTCGTAATTGGCCCACCCTAGGAGAAGAGCTCTTCCCAAGCAATCCCTTAAAAACCAGACATCATTTATATAAGAAGACTTTTCATTTGAATGTCTTTTCATGTGCTTTTTTTTTTGTTTCATTTTTTTTAAAAACCACGTTTAATAAATTTTGATTTGTTTAGTGGCATTAAACGCCTCTGTGGTCTAGTGGTCAGATTTCCTGACTACAAATCCTGAAGTCCCAAGTTCAATCCCCGACGCTTCCAGAATTTTTCTGTGAAGCGGTGAGCCTGGAATGGGGTCAACTCGGCTTCGTTAGGACAAACTAGGAACTACTTGAATAAACAAGTAGCAACTCTTGACTAGAAAACTGAGATTTGTTGCCGAAGGCTTTGTTGTGCCGACCATATGTTACACTCTATCTGCAATTGTTGGCACTATTAGCGCTAACGGCAGCGGCTGCTTGGTCGGTATAGCTCACTTTAATGCTCACCTCATCCAATATTTTTAGTAGCTTATATTTTAACATGCAGTGTCAACTCTTCTTTTAACCAGATTCTGATTTTGGAAAGAACTTTTCAATTAAAATTAGTTTTTAAATTTAGCACCGTGTTTTACAACCCTTTCGGGCTGCACACTTAGGTTCTAATTCCATCAATGTTTTAGGGGCTAATTTAGTAGAATTTAAATTAATTGTACCCAAATTTATATGTAGAGATGTGGAAAATTATTTAAGAAAAGAAAACCCCTTTTGTAATTCCAACCTTGGTTTTCTTGTCATCAGCACTTAAGTATATTGCTAGAATGACGCCTTAGAACATGCGGCCATTGAAGCAGGCTCCAATTAATTAAAATTAGTTGAAAAATGACATTTTGCCAAGGAAATCGAACCCAGGAACATTGAACTTTATTTAATCTATCGAGTCAAATTCTATCACTGAGTTATCCAGGATTCAACCTATGCTAACGGTAATCCCGTATTATTAGTAAAATGGGGCACTTAAATTAGATGAGAACATATCACAGGTATAGTTCTAACGTTCTCTGCTTACTCTGGCAACACGCCACTACACAACACTGACCATGCCAACATAGTTTTGCACCGCGTGCTAGTTCCCATCCGGGATATAATCACACTTTAATTTCAATACTGAAATAGTGATGAGTAAGGTAACATTTTAGGCGAGATTTACTCGCATTAGTGTGGATGTAAAGTCTAAAAATTAATCTAGGGAGACTCTCTTCAGTGGCAAAAGGGCTTAATGCACCACTCTAGTATTATAATAATATTTAGCACCGCGTCTTACTACTCGTTCGGGTTATACGCTTTAAGTACTAATTACTCTAATGGATTGGGAATTGGGAAGGTTGAATTAGAGGAAATGAACCCGCATTTGCGTGGAGGTAGAGTGGAAAACCATTTAGGAAAAACCACCCCAGTTCACCCGACCGAGATTCGAATCTCGATATCCCCATCCTCGGCAGTCGAGCTCAACATGACAAGCACGTTAGCCAACTATGCCACCGAGGCGGGTACCACTCTATTGTTGGACTGGCCTTGTTGAGGACGGGGAGATCAGGGTTCGAGTCCCACTAAGGGTTTTTCACCCTATCCTTCCACGCAAATGTGAATATATTACCTCCAAAGTGTTTCCGTACTCACCCCTACCTCATTAGAGTAAATATCATAATATATACATATAACATGAACATGTAGTAAGACTCGGTGATAAAAGAAAATTAGGGAGGAAAAAAATTTAGTTCTTTCGACCAGGGATTCGAACTCCAATCTCCCCCGTCACCAGCAATTTGACAACCAATGCAGGGCTCATCCTTAATACATTAGTGTAAATATGTTGATAGTTCGGATGGGTAGTATGACTCGGGCAAATGGGTAAAATAAAACTAACTTGGCGAGAGATCGACGCTTAATGCGTAAGCGTGTCTTCTATCATGAACACTCCCATTAGGGTGGCAAGTAAAAGAAGATAAGGGTATAATTTTATCTAATGTGGTGAAATAATGATTCCTAATTGACCACATTAATACAATGTGTAATGTGTATGTGTGTGTGGGTCAGGGGGAGGGGGGTTGAAAAAGAAGAGAGGAGATAAATTAGGTTTTCGTGATTTTTATGTTGTTTTTTTCTTACACTGTTGGAGGCTCTGCTATATTGAGAGAAAGAAAGAAATATAGACAATATATGTTATTAATTAATATCTTACCAATCTCACGGTAGATTACTGTATTTTTCATGTTTCAGATCACGAAGTTGAAGATCGACAGTAATCCATTCGCTAAAGGCTTTAGAGATTCTTCCCGCCTAACAGAATTCGAAAGGTAAGCCTACTCAAAGTTTCACACCAACTACCTAAAAAAAGAATACCCGTCGAAAATTACTACTCATAAACACGAATTACAGATATTTTATAATAGTTCAAATCACTACCTCTTTTTTTTCTAAAATGCGTTATTCCCCTACTTATTTTCTTATTTAATTTTTTTTTTAAGAAAAAGAAACATTATTTTTTAATAAACTGACCACCGCCAACTTGTGATAATTGCAAACAATTTCCCGTCAAAGATGTTGATGATACGTCGGTATTCCTTTGAATATACCAGATCTCATTTGGCTTAAGGTGGGTATGTAGATAACGCGAGAAAAGGCCAGTGTTTTTGTAGTTTTTATAGAAACACTTTTTTTTTGTCAAAATAAATAAAATATTGATTCGGTAGAAACATAAAGTTTAATTTTTTTTCACATGATGACCTTAACAGTTCTTGTATATTTGTCATAAGAATAGCTGCAATAGTTGACAAACATTTTAAATGAAGATAAAAATTTGTCTTTAAATTCCAGAACACTCTGGACAGATATTCAAGAATTGTTGAGGTCACCACGCGAAGAAAATTAAAATCTATATTTATGCTGAAGCAAAATTTGATTTATTTGGACCAATTTAAAAAAAAATAAAAACTGCAAAACCCATTGACTGGCCTTTTCTCGCGTTCCCTATACTTTCACCTTAATGTTTAGTGGTGGCGTGTTTAGGGAAAATCTCGCGGTGTGACCGATGCAAAAGGAGGTAGGTGTCTGTTCAACCCACTCATATTATTAATTTTTTTTACACCACACTTTACCTTTTTTTTATTCGTGTATGTGTTCGTAGTCTTTGTAAAACACGAGGTTAAAATAAAATGAAGAGAATATTAAAGGGTGGGAAAATGTAAGGTATTTTCACATAATACTCGACGGTAATAGAAACGTTTGAAGAGATAAGTTGCTTGGGTCATGTTTATTTTGAAAATATACAATGTTTTATTCTTTCTTTCATTTGTGTATTGAAATCGTGTTATTTTTAAACAAAATATTGTTTAGCGCACGACTTACATATTGACTTAAACCATGAATGTATACCTAGCACCCAAGTACGACACCTTAGTCTACCTAGCGATCCAAATGTCCCTGGTTCAATTTCTGTCGTGGCCGAAAATTAATTATTGGTGAAATTATGTTTTTCCTCTGTCAAAGAACAGATGGGGTATAGGGTTTTATCTCTGCTCTAGAATTAAGTTAGTCTGTAAGTAGGCTTATCTTGATGATACAGGTACTCTATCGGTTAAGAAAGTGCATGTTTAATACTTTAAATAAAATAAATAAACTTAACACCCAAATATTTGGTAAATATGGCGCGGACGAAGGAGCGTTTATTGTGATTCTAGCTTTGGTATAATTGTGGTGGTTTTCTCCTGGGTAGGTTTCCCAACCTCCCTCCATTCAAATGCGGGTACATTTACTATGAATTACTTCTGTCCAATCTCTTGAATAATACGGACAGTCCGAATGGTTAGTAAGTCACGATGCACACAAATAAAAAGTAGACTTAGTATTATTATCACCACGTCTTACTACCCGTTCGAGATATACGCACTTACTCTAATGGGTAATGGTAGGGTGATTGAGGGATGAAATGGAGGACCTGCAGTTTAACGCTGGATCCGAACCACGGTCGAGGCCTGGCATTCCACACCTTTACAAGTCATGATTAATACACGTCTTGTCAGAGGTGAAGGAAGGATTCGGCAATCAAATAAATCGGTGCCGGGACCGAGGATTGAACTCCGGGACTCCAGTACAGAAGTCCTACACTTTTCCCCTAGACCGCCAGGTCACCAATACTTAGTGTTGAACACCCTAATAAAACAAAATTGTGTTTCATATTATTATAAACACGTATTGAGGTACATCTTAGAAAACACACGTCTACACCACACAATGATTTATATTAAACAAGGATTGAAAAGGAATGTAGATTTTTTTTAAATAAATAATCGGTCAGTTGATGTATGGCTCGTTATTGTTATCAGACCGTGGCTAGCATCTTGAGGACTCTGTGATGGTACAGGGATGCGGTTAATTTATAGGACTGTGTACACAAACATACATGACCATGCTTTGTGTCACCAAAATTTATTTTTATTTATTGCCAACGCCACAAAACATCTTATTTCATGAAGAAGTAAAATCATCCTATATAATATAACAAGCCTGGGCAAATATTTTGGCTGAAGGGCCTTATTGAGAATTTAAATTTAATAGTAGGACGCAAAATAAAATTCTATTTTTTTGGAAGGAACATTTTACAATTATTATTATTATCATTAGTTGTTCTGTCCTACGACAGGTTCATTGTTTTTACCAGTGAACTTAGACCACCAATGCACCTTGTCTTCCGCATCCTCCTTTAGCTCCCAAAAATGTCTTCTATAACTTCAAATCATCTAATATTTAAAGCCTTCTTCTTCTTAAGAACCTCTTTCCTTCATCCTTTCCTTCTATGACGTCTTTTATAAGATAGTTCTTCCTAAGGATGTGTCCGATCCACTTTGCTTTGTACCTAAGAATTACATCTAAAATAGTTCTCTTCCCACCCACTCTTCTTAGGACTTCTTCATTTGTCACCCTGTCTGTCTACCTGATCTTCTCATATCTTCTCCAGCACTCCATTTCAAAGTTCTATACGTATTAATTTTCCATCTTCCTTAGAGTCCAAGTTTCTGCTCCATTAAGTGCGATGCTTCACATTTAGCATTTCATCAGCTTCTTTCTCAGTTCCATAATCAACCTGCTGGTCAGAAGTAACCACTTCTTTGTTTTTATTTAGCACCACGTCTTACTACCCGTTCGGGTTATACGCACTTACGCTAGTGTGTAATGTTAGGGTGATTGTAAAATGAAATGGAGGACCTACAGTTTAACGTGGGATCCGAACCACGGTGGAGGCCTGGCATTCACCACATTCACAAGATGTGATTACGTCTTGTCAGAGGGGAAGGAAGGGTTTGGCAATCAGATAAATCTGTGCCGGGACCGAGGATTGAACCCCGGACCCCCAGCAAAAAAGTCTTACACCTTAACCCTAGACCACCAGGTCAACTTTTATTAAAGGTATATTAAATACAAATTTATTCTAAGACTTTTTCACATTCTTTTTGTGTACAATGCGTTTTTCTACCCATCTTTTATATCCGTATTACACATATAATTTATATTAGGTGTGAGAAGGCAAAATTTAGAAGAAATGTACCCTCACATTTTCTGGAGGTAGAGTGAGATACTATTTAGGAGTGGAAAAAAACCTCGGTAAACCGAGCTGGTATTCAAGCCCTGACCTCTCCGATACAGAGAAACAGAACCGGGTGAGACTGATGCCCTAGTCTATATGGCTAACAATACGGTTGCGTATAAAGTTTGTTTGAATTGTTTTCATAATGTTTATTTTTCATAATTTTGACTCATTTCATACAATAGGGTGGTTTTCTGATTTGTTTTTAACTCTTCCTTCCCGAAAATGTAGGTGAGAACTATCTAAATTAATCCTTTTTCATCCTTATCTCATTAGTGTAAATATTCAGATAGCCTGGTTGGGTAGTAAGACCTGGATAATACAACAATCTACTCAAACTTTATGTCTTTGAAAAGTTCAACTTTTTATAGGAAGAGCTTAACTTTTATATTTCTAAATTTATTTATTGAATTGATCATATTTTACTATTTTATTATTATTATTATTTTATAGGTATTGAATAATATCTGTCAAGAGTGACAACTCCTGATTAAATGACTAATATGAAAACGTGAAACATGCCCAAGTAACATTTACAACCCCCGCCCCCCTTCAGTGGCTGCATCGTCTAAGGCACTTTCACAATCGATTAAACTGCCAATGACGGGACATCGTGGTTTAATACCAGTAGACTGTACTGATTTTTTTACCTCCATAATTGGTCTCCCACTCTATCTCCACCCAAATGCGGCTACACTTCTTCTGAATTCAAATGTCCTCGTCTCTAGCCCATTAGAGTAATTGAATGGGTAGTAATACGTGATGCTATAAAAACCCTTTTCTAGCTGTCAGATAAGTCTCTTCATATGAAAATAGGGCTATATCTTCTCTGTGAGCTTGCAAATTAAGATTCTGTGTAGTACTTTGTGTTGAAGAGGTTATATCAGTGGTTTTATGGACTGGGGAGGAGGTAGGGGTCGGAGAAAGGGAATTAAAAGGAGATAGGAGAAATGAAGGAGAAAGATGAAATACACTCCGCACTTGTTCAAAATACTACTTAATGCCCCCGTTAATTCATTCGTAAAATAATGTTGTTTAAATCCTTCCTTGCCCGCTTAGTTTGCTTCATTTGTTTTCCCCGGAAGTTTGAAACGCGATACGAATATATTTCCATCATTTCCTTCTCTTAATTCCTTAAGTATATATTCAGAATAACTCAAAAGGAAGAAAACAGGTTTGAGATGTTAATAAATTTCAAGATATTGAAGAACGTTATACAGGTTTATACTGTAGAAAAGCTAACTTATCACAAATGTAAATAACCTCTTAAAGAAATATTTTTTTATAATCAATAAAATACTAATTTAAAATATTTTATTTCGTCTTCAACTTTTTTATTTTATTTTTCTGTGACACTCTGAATTTTATATCCTTTCATTTTTATCTGCGTGTTTATTTTCTTTCGCTTTTCTCTGTGTTCTGGTATTTTGACCCCAATCTTTCGCTTTGTTTTTTTTTGCTTCATATTCTTACAAGTCTTCTTTCTATCCTTTCTTCAATTTCCACTCAATTCCTTTATTTCTTCAAACTCTCAAATCTCTTTATTTGCCATATAGACTCTCAAAAGCATCCTCCCAACTTAATGCGAACGTTCTGTGCTGTTGATTCATTTCAAATTGGAAATTAAATTTTAATTTCGAGAAAAAAAAATGTGGGCNCCCCCCCCCACACAATAAATTTCAACTGCGATGTTTTAAGAACAAAGCGGAAAAATATTTTCTTTTTCATAGAAGGTCAAATTAGGTTTGAAGACTTTTTTTTAAATCGACAGTAATTACTTTGGTTAAACGGAACAACAGGAAGGGTGATTGTCGGCATGTACCATACAACAAAAATTTTAAAAATAAAACAGAAGTAGTAATGATAGTAGTAGAAGTAATAATCGTGTTAAAAGACCATGTTAATTTAACTTGGGTAATCGTTGCTTCATATAAGAGCAGATGCAAACTTACTTTCCAAAGCTTTGTGTATAAAAATGTACTCGACACATCCGGGCATGTAGGTATACAACTACATTATACTTTATGTAATTACTTTGATGTCGATAAAGTTTACATTTTAATCAACGCGTTGCTTGCAAGCTGTTTTTAATCACAATATCCATAGGTTTTTTTTTTAATCCATAGTTATATAAATGTCAAAATAATGTTTTTCCATTTAAGTGAGTTATTTAATGTGCACTTTCTGAAGTAAATGATTATATCAGCATGCGACTTATAAATTTTGCTACTGAATGAACTATAGTGACGGCTTAGTACATCTTAAGTACACACCTATAGCGTAAAACCTCTTTGTTAATAATTATAACCTATTTTTTAAGGAAGCTTTACTTGATGAATGAGTAGAGATAGAAAAGGAACAGTTTTGTGTACATATACAATTTTGTAAAGGGCCAAATTGTAATGTAAGTCTCAACACATATATTAATTAATATATAAATTACACAAAAACGTTATATTATAAAGAAAATTTTAACTTACAACAAAATACTTTTTTTTTTCAATTAATATTTGAAAGGCTTATTAGCTACTTTTCTTTCAGGGATATGGTAAAGTCAATGCTTGCATACCACCACTAACACTCCTGGTGGTTGCTGTATCAACTATCAACTGACAGTCTATTAGTTTCCTTCCTTTCAGGGAGACGATGGAGTCAATGCTTGCAGAGCAGCACTACCTCAGATCACCACTGCGGCCATTCTCCGACATGGACACGCACAACAACAACCTCACCTTAGAAGAAAAGGCCCTCCTTGCAGCCAGATCGCAACTGTTCCTTCGCGCCGCGGCGGCCGCAGCGGGTCCCTACGCGCCCCTCATGGGGCCCATGTGTTCGCTCTACGGCTCGGGACCCGGAGGAGGTGGAAGTGGGCCCCCCAGCATGCTCTGGAGCCAATGGGCTTGTCTAGGGCCCTCCCTCCTAGCCGCTCATCACCAGCACGCACAACACTTGGCGGCCGCAGCCGCTGCGGCTGCATCCAGCTCGACCCAGGGTCCCGCACTCCCTCGACCCTTGTACCCACCCCAGATGACGGCCGCAGGATTGGCGCAGCACCGGTTCTCGCCTTACGGAGCACCGCCCATGGGCGCCCTGAGGAGGGTGGTGTCGCCCGTGTCGTCACCCGACAGTCTTCAAGATGCTTCCGAGCTGTCGTCACACAGTCCCACGCTGTCCTAAATTAGCGGAGACACAATGTAAAAACATCCGACAGACAATAATATGATTCAATATATCCAAGAAATATTGAATACTTATTTTGTGTTAAATATTTTATTTTTAATTTCTGTGTTGTCTTACACCGATTTTATTTAATCGATACTAATAACTGTAAAGATAATTTAAAAAATAAGGGCGTAAGTGCTTATGACTTGCTCAAACGTAGGTTTATATTGTGGCATACTAGATAAAATACTACAAACACTATAATAACAAAATATATATTTCAATTGTTATAAACCCATTTGTTTTTAAGAACTATAATAATTATTATTAAATCGAATATGTTTAGGGGTTCTTTTTAAAAAAAAGTAACGATCACAAAGTGACAAACTGGATTTTCTAACGATTAACTTTGAGGTTATATTAGGTATTGTAACTGGATGAATAAAAAGCTATTCATGGGTAAACTTAATTTAGCTGCATGAACAAATAAATCACTCTTTTCCTTTTGTGGAAGCAATTGAATCTTGGCTAAACATCGTGGTAAAACATAATAGACTGTTGTATTTTTTTTTAGATATAATAACAAATTGTATCAATTATAACACAAAATATGTGATACTAGGAGTTTTTAAAATTGAATTAAGTCAACAAATTGTTATTTTTAAAGTTTAAATGTATATTCCTATTAAAAACAAACTTTATTTTTCTTTGTAATTACAAAGTTGACACAAACTGTTGCTGAAATAGTTTCTAAGTATTACGGTCAGTAACTTAATTTTAGCTATGTATTTATCTTCTGTAGCCAGGACCTTACGCAGGAATTTGTAAAGAATGGGGGTGTCAAAAATAACATTTTTTATGATTAGGTATAATTAACTGGTCAACAATACAATAACCTAATATGTGATATATTTATGGTCACAATTAAGATACTATTGACATGATAACTTAAGTAATAATTTAAATATTTGTATTTTACTGGGACAGTAAAAAATGTAAGCACAAAAAATAATCCCACAATTATTAGCAGCACTCAATCATTCATGACATATTGATACCAACAGCTTCTCCAAGTTTGTCCAAAAAAGACATTATTAAGTAGATGTCTTTTACAAATATGGTTTCTCGCTGGAATTTATTACTGGATCAGTTTTGGTTTTATTCTCATTATATTGATACTGTTTTATCTAGTGTAAATTTAATTCTAAGTGGGAGGGGTCTGACCCCCCTCTCCTTTCCCGGTGCGTATGGTCCTGTCTGTAGCTATATATTATGTCATAATATATTACAAACACTATTTTATTTCATATTCGAACTATATATGTTCAACAAATGTATGTGTTTGGAAAATGTAATATGCTTCAGCTTGATGATATTAATATGCAAAATAACAGAAAAACAAATTGTACAACCATCATAAAACAGATGGAGCTTGGGATAGTAAAGAAAAGTATTTAAATTTATATTTATTTTAAATGTATTTTTGTTGCTAATACTATATTATTATATCGTTTGAAATTTTTATTTTCTTCACCTGTTATTTGAATGTTCTTCATTTTTTTGTAAGTAATAAAATTGGAATCAATATTTTGGATTAAATCTATTCAAATAATTGATCAAATATATTCATTTAAAAATTTAATGAATTTGGAATTAATATTTTCGATTAAATCGACTCAGATAATTGATTAAATATATATCTTATTCTAACACAATAATATTCAATCATCATTGTGTTTTTATTTTAGCTAGCATGTGATATTTCTACGTGAAATGTTATTTGGGAAATAATATAAATTACCATTATACCTTTTAATAATTTATTTAAAAGAGTATATTTTGCATTAAAGATCCATGTTAAAACTTAATAATGTGACAATTAAGAGATTATTTAAATAATTTAAGCTGGTGATATAGAGAACGCGATAAAAGGGCATTATTTTTGCAATTTTTATATAAAAACTTTTTTTTTTGTCAAATAAATAAAATATTTCTCTCATATAAACATAGAGTTTAATATTATTCATATGTTTATATCAACTGTTCTTGAATATCTTACATGCGCAAAGCAACATTTGATTACTCATTTTTTTAAATGACGAGATAAAATTGACATTAAATAATTCCAGAACACTCTTGACAGATATTCAACAACTTTCTGTTGAGGTCACCGTGTGAAGAAAATTAAATTCTATGTTTGTTAAAGCAACATTTGATATCGTTTGACCAACTAAAGTTTTTATATTATAAACCGCAAGAAACCATAACTTTTCTCGCGTCCCCCACATCCCAACCTCAGTGAAATAAAATCTCGTCTGTTTATTACTTCTTAAACTTGTCTTTGTGTTCTCTACTGAATGGGTACTTAAATACTTTCCAAAAATCAGAGGAGAATAATATATCTATTATTTCAAGGTCTACATCAAGGTGATTATGTTAGAATTTTACTAAAATTAAATTAAATATTGAATACATTTTCAATTATACAGAATATTAATTTTATGCATCAAATATATCTTAATACATACTCTTTTTTTTTTTCTATTTGAAAAATAGATTTTCCCAAGTCAAACAGTAGTTTCTAATTTTTATCCCTAATCATCTCTTATAGTCTTACACAATTTAGTGTAAAGACGTAAAATACATATTGACTGGAAAAAAAGACACAAATATTCTCTCTATTATTATATAATTATTTATGTAAAATAAATTATTTTAATTAAGAAATATCCACACAAACCACAAAGAAACATTTTACTAAAATTTATTTTTTCCAACTATGTTGTCATTTCAAGCCTTTCAAGAAAAATATTCATAGATGTAAAATCAATGTTATATAATATGTTTTAAGCATACGCCTATCCATTTTGAGACGCATAATCTTTTTTTTTCTTCAATTCCGTGTGGTATAGTGGTCAGAGCTCTTGGCTGTAGATACAGAGGTCCCAGTTTCGATCTCAGGCACTCCTAGATTTTCTGTAAGTTAATGGATCTGTAACGGTGTCATATCAGCCTCATGAGGAAAAATGAGAATCTACTTGAATAAAATAAAAGCGGCTCTGATATAGAAAACTGAGATTAACGGCTGGAGTGTTAGTTGTGTTTACTATATGACACCCTCTATTCCTAGGGATTGTCACTATCTTCACCATCAGATGGCCTCTTGGTTGATGTAGCTCTATTGTGTGCTGATGCCACGAAGTGTTTTTTTTAAAGTACATAGCGTATTCAATAATTTGTTTATTCTCAAATTGAATTAAGAGACAGAAGAAATATTTACATCAGTAAATTTTCATTTTTATCAAAAATGTGTCATGATTTTTTTTGGAACTATTATTATTTTTGCACCGCTTATTAATAAACATTCGTGATATGTATCAGAATATTTACACTTTTGGATTACGGTTGAGAAAATGAGCGTTTAGTTAGAGGAAGTGCACCCGCATTTCCATGTGTGGTGATTTACATTTAGTTCACCCAACCTGGGTTTGAACCCCGACCACCCCAGACCAGAGGAGGCTGCGATTCATACCATAAGAGTTCGACGCCCTAGCCCGCATTCCCAATGAGGTGTGTTTTAAAATTATATTATATTAAATATGTTAAGGTGGGAGTGTAAATAACGCGAGTTAAGGTCAGAGTTTTTGCAGTTTTTGTGTATCAAAACTTAGTTTTTTATCAAAATAAATCAAATTCTCCAGTAGAAACCTGAAGTTTGATTGTCTTCACATTGTGATCTCAACAGTTCTTGAATATCCTTCAAGGATGTCTTGGAATTTAACTATTTTTTTTTTCTTAATTTAAAAAGCTTCTCATATAATGCCGCTATGCCCAAGAGAGATATTCAATAACACTGTTGAGGTCAACATGAGAAGAAAAGTAAACTCTATATTTCTACGTCAGCATTGTTTGATTTATTTTGGCCAAAAAAAGTTTTCCGATAAAAACTGCAAAATACTTAAATTTTTTTCTAGGTTCTCATACACTCCCACATAAATAGAAGGATGAACAAATTACCTTACCTACTCTCCTATGAGTTATGCTGGTAGCCTCGTAAATTTAGTAGTCGCAACCTTACCGTTTTTGTTATCCGAGGCAATAATTCTCGGGGTATTTAGGCTTTTGCTACAAGATTTACTCTAAATGTCATGGGATTTCTATTATTTCTGTTTTAATATTATCATTATTGTTGTTTATATTCTTCCTGTATAAAATGTTGTAAATCTTTTATTTATGTTTCAACTGTATAAATTTAAATTTGAAGAAGAGAAAAAAATATAAAAATAAATCGATGTATGTTCAGTATTTTCTCGAGTTTTATTTCTTTTATCAATCAAATTTTACATATTTCAACCTAAAGGCGTTATAAATATCATATTTTGAATAATAATAATAATGATAATAATAATAGCCCGTTACAAGAGCAAAGTAATCAGGAGCGAGCTTAAGCATCGCATATGCATATGCATCGTATAAAACTTCTATTAATATCTATATATCAGTGTTTGAGTCTTATCGCTAAAGGTTAGTCTTTAAATAATGAGTTTTCTTCTAAATTAAGTGTGCTAGAGATAATTAAACTATTAATATATCTAGAGAGGTTGTGATAAGGATATAAGGGGAGGGTAAATGTTTGACGTGTGATCTCCGGATCCCTCCACCAACCAAGATGTGACATCTCTGAACTTCTTCCTAAAAGGAGTAAATAATGTTTTTTGCACTTCATCAGAGCTTTCTCGGAGATTATCGTTGGTTCGAGAAAATGGCGCACCCACTAGTGACGCTTGTTGGAACTGCACCCTCCTCGAGTCAAACCGGCAAGTCCGTTAGTAATTCTCAAGGAGATAGGATATGTGGTGAACGCGTGAACCGCGGGGCGTGGTGACAGATATACGGCGCGAGTTTATGGGCAGGATGGGGCAGTTGGTGAGTTTAAGAAAGTTAAATTATCAATCGTTATAGTTATTCTTAAACAATAATACTTATAGCTCGAAGCTACGCAACATCTGAACAGGTAGTAAAAGGCAGCAATTTTTTTTTATAAGTGTCCGTTTGACTTGTACGTATTTATTAATCATGTTAGAGGAAGGTTGTATTTTAGAGGTAGTATAGTCGCATTTGCTTTTGTGAGGGTTGGACAACCACTTAGGAAAAAACCTCCTTAGTACACTCATTCGAAACCCTAAACCCATTCTCCTATCAATCTATTATTGTTATTATTACTATTATTATTATTATTATTATTATTATTATTAGCACCACGTTTTACTGCCCATTCAGGTCATACGCACTTAGGTTAATGTGTAATGGTAGGGTGATTGTGATATGAAATGGAGGACCTACAGTTTAACGGGGGATCCGAACCACGGTGGAGGCCTGGCATTCCATGCATTCACTAGTTGTGATTAATACACGTCTTGTCAGAGGTGAAGGAAGGGTTTGGCAATCAGATAAATCTGTGTCAGGACAGAGGATTGAACCCCGGATCCTAGTACAGAGGTCCGACACCTTACCCCTAGACCACCATCCACCAGCAATCTCGCCTATTGCCGTAGTAACACCTTAAAACATGCATTCCGCGAAGTGGGTGGTTATATTTTTAAATAATACAACCAAATTTAAAGATAATTATTTTAATTTTCTTTAAAACTTTAAATTCATCCTAATTTCGATATTGTCAAGTGAGGAATGCATAAAACTGCACCGCGATGCGTGTTCTGATTGGATCGTAGACTTGTATCTAATTCTCCGGTTATTCGTCTCTTGAGAGAGCGATGGCTTGCAATGAATATTGTTGGTAGTACAACGGACAAAGTACTGGATATCCATCACAGTCCTCCAAACAGCCGACCTTTTCACCTTGCTGACCATCCATCCAAGTATGTAACTCACCTCAAATACAGGGAGACAACCCCCTAAGGGAGGGATACTATTTAATCCCCTACTACACACTAATCTACGTAGAAATATGAATCTCTATTATTGCTTATAGAACTCAATTATCTTCTCATTATAACTCAAAATATCTAGGACACTATTTTGATCAATAGGGACAGCAACCCACTTCGATGACCTCATGGTCTAACACGCTACACCTCGCAGTTTTTATTCTATTTAGCACCGCGTCTTACTAACCGTTCGGGTTATACGCTTTTGTACTAATTACATTAATGGATTATGAATTGGGAAGGTTGAATTTAGAGGAAGTGATCCCACATTTGCATGGAGGGAGAGTGAAAAACCATTTTGTAAAAACCACCCCCAGTTCACCCGACCGAGATTTGAACCTTGATCTCCCCGTCCTCGGTGGTCTAGCTCAACATGACTGGTGCGTTAGCTAACTACGCCACCGAGGTGGGTCCACCTCGCATTTGACTAGACTGCTGGTGAAGGTGAGATCGAGTTTCGTATTTAGGTCGGGTGTACTGAGGGTGGTTTTTCCTACATGGTTTTCCACTCTCCCTCCACGCAAATTCAGGTACACTTCATATTAATATATCCTTCCTAATTCCTAAAACCATTAGCGTAATTAGTACATACGCGTATAACCCAAATGGGTAGTAAGACTTGATATAAGTTTTTTTTGTGACTAGTACACTTCGACGTGTGCCCTATTTTACCGCACTTTATGAATTTAATATTAATTTTCAAAACCCTGGAGTTATTTTA
The DNA here is from genome assembly GCA_902141375.1 of Timema poppense. NCBI lineage: Eukaryota > Metazoa > Arthropoda > Insecta > Phasmatodea > Timematidae > Timema > Timema poppense. The sequence goes on from CABFOV010000854.1 coordinate 81,434, forward strand.
TAAACACCATGCATTTGGTTTGTTAACACTGGTACCTGTTTCTATGATTCTTAAAAAGCCCTAACCGTTTCATTATAATAGTTAAAAGGGGAAATTATGCAATTGTATGCAGAATGAGCTCAATACTAGACATAGCTGTGTATAAATTTGTCTCACTAAACGGCTAGCTCATGTCGTGGTATGGTTAGTGTCATGTTCTCTGCCCTTGGTTACATTAGTTTGTAATGGTTTGTTTATTTATTTTATGTTTAGAATGTTTACTTTAAATAATCACAGTATATAAAGTATATTATCAGTATTTTTTCGTTTAAAATGGGTCGAACGTTTGCTGAAAGAGCTTCTTTGTTGACCTACTTTTAATTTCAATTCACATAAATCCGAATAGGGGAAAAAAAAAGTTCCACGTTGTCTACTCCTATTATGTTCCTCTCTATGTTATATCACCCCCTAATAAAACAGTTAGTATGCACTTGAGATGGGAAACATTTGCTAAATTTAGTTTCACTCATTAGATAAAAAAAAAAAAGTGTTAAGGTTGTTTTTGTATTTTGTTAGTGTCAAGATTAGTATAGTTTATTTTACCATTTGCTAGTTTGATATTAGAAATATATAAATGCGTACGTTTATATGAAGTATACATTCTATCCCTGTGTAAATTAGTGTAGTAAGTCATAAAATCTAGAAAACAACCATCAATATTGTTCACAAATTTCAGTACTTAATGCCTTATGTATCGGCAACGCGCAACACGTAAATGTAAGACAGGTTGCAAAAATAAAATATATAAATATTTCTAACGCTATCAGTTTATTTGATCGCCGTATTTAATATTCAGGCGTATAACCTGAACAGGTTATAAGACGGGGTGCTAAAAAAAAACAAGTTGAATGTTCACTTATTGGACACACGTATTATATAAGCACACGACTTACAAACAAGCTTGGAATATAACTGCTCTCCTAATATTACATGCCCAGCCACAAACATATATATTGTCTTTGAGGATGAGCCCATTTAAAAATAGTTAAGAATCTTCGTTGACACAGCTTGGAATCGAACTAGAGTCTCTTATTATTGTTACCAAGAACTCTTACGCTTAATATATTAGAGCACGTCTTTCTTTGGCCGATAACATAAATTTGAGTATGTAAGGAGTATATACACGCTGGCCCCAAAATGCTTATCATAAACACTTACTTGCCTTATATATATATATATATATNCTCAAAAGTTCATTACTGCTCTTCTAAACGTAAAATACCTATCCCTATCTTGAGCTACTTATATTCCGTCCACCGCATTACACCCTATCTCGTCCAGGTCCATTATAATGTTATCCTCCCATCGGCGTCTAGGTATTCCCAATGATCTATTTCAATTGGGGCTACCAGTCAATGCCCTGAACACATTTCTATATTCTCCCATTCACACGGCGTGTCTTGTTTACCATAGCCTGCGAGATTCGATCACCCTACCAATGTCTTGTGATAATTACTTGGTATACAACTCATCATTATATAACTTCCTCCCCCTCCATTATCTTCATCACTTTTGGGCGCCAAATATTTTCCTAGGTACTTTGTTTTTGAACACCCTGGCTCTCGTCTTATCAGAAGCAAGCCAGGCAAAGTTAAACACACCTCCTTGGCAAGTCTGGTATCCTGATATCAACCTACCAAATCATCCCCGCCTTAGCTATTGGACGCAAGGGTGTTAGGAAGAAATCAAGTTGGCCGGGTTGCCTAGCAACCCTACAAGGAGGTTATGATAAATGTATCACCAAGCAATCCCCCCTCTCAAAGCTCTGAGAAAAGAAAGGAGACAAATAACACTAAGAAGCTTGTTACTTATAGACGTAGCTTTTTTTTTATCATTCTTTCATGAGTAGAACGGAAAAACACCCTTATTCTTCCTAATTTTAGCTCTACAACTGAAATGAATTTTGATGATTGTTCTAGCACTTTGTCGGGCTTTATGCCTATGTTTTAATCACATGAATTTGTTATGTATGCGGAAGATTTAATTTAAAAGACTTGTAACCACACTTGCGTGGAGGGAAAATGGATACATATTTAGGAAAAAACACCCTCATAACACCCGACTGGGACAAGAAACCTTGAACTCCCCGTCATTGGCAGTCTGGTCTATTGTGAGAGTGGTGCCTTAGGCCATGCGGCCACCAAATTGGGTTTGGTAAAATTTTATTGTGACGTTTTAATTAAACATAAACTTATAAAAACTATCCAAGTAAAACTATTAATTTTCCTCTTAGTGAATGTTGAATAACTTTTTGGTTTTTTCAAATGTATCACTATCAAATTAATCTGTGTAAATAGACTATACTTAATTTTCAAAATGAGTTCAAAAATAAATTAATTTTGAGTAATATTATTATTATTTAGCACCGCGTCTTACTACCCGTTCGGGTTATACGCATTAAGTACTAATTACGCTAATGAATTAGGAATTGGGAAGGTTGAATTAGAGGAATTGAACCCGAATTTGCGTGGAGGAAGAGTGGAAAACCATTTAGGGAAAAAAAACCTCAGTACACACGAACTAGATACGAAATTCGTTCGGCTTGGACGCATATGTGTTAAGGTTAAATTTAGAGTTAGTGTACCCGCATCTGCGTGGAGGGATAGTGAAAGATCCTTTAGGAAAAACACTTACAGTACATCTGACAAGGAGGCTAGCTCCTGATTTTTCCGTAATCAATAGTATAGTGTATTGCGAGAGTGATGTGGGCTCCATTTCCAAACCCATAGTGAGTGTAAACTAAAGTAATTTCAGAGTCGTTTTGAACGTTGATTTATTTTTACAATTTTATGATTCTAGCTGTCCCATAAGTGTGTCATAAAATTTAAAAATGTGTGAAAAATGTGCAACATTTACCTAAAATCATAAAATTTAGCTTTGGTGTAATCCGTTTTTTGATAGGTCTTGCCGTTTAGCCACAAGAGGCCTCCAAAGAAAGGTCCATATCGACTTTAAAGTTGATCCAATGTTTTGAATTTTTTTTGGGGAGTGGGGGAGGGAGTAGAAATTAAAACTTTTTGGAATTTTCCCGTCGGTTACAGGCTAGAAGCTAATATGTTGGCCTAATTTCAAGTTTCTACCTCATCTGGAAGTGGGTAATCATTAATGTCAGTGAGTGAGTGAGTGAGTGAATCAGCCATGTGACTTTATAGTATAGTGATGAAGTGATATAAAGCTCCAATAATAGCCTAAACAAAATATTTCATGCCTTGTCTTTACAACTAACGCTTTAAACTTATATTCCTAACGTATTTCAGTTAGGTAAAGAAATAGGTATATTTTTGTTCTCCACTCTAAAACAAATCGTGCAGCAATAAATAATAAGACGCAATAGTAAGTACTTTTAGTTCACCCTGAAAAGTAACAAACTTACCTTAGTTTATTCGACTATGATGGAGCTCATCATATAGAGCCATAGTATACGTTCATAAAGTAAGACTGTCATTCAATATAAGCGACCTGTTATTTCTCATATATGCTATTTTGTAAATATTTTTAATTCAAGTTTGTTTACCAATCAACTTCACATTTCCAAAAGCTCCATAAAATCTTACATATATGGCTTATAGCTCAGAAACATTTGATTTTATCTAAAAAAAATAAAATAAAATATTTTAATCTTTAATAGTAGGCCTACTACAATGTTACAATGATAAATAATTTAAGATATTATTATTATTAGCACCGCGTCTTACTACCCGTGTTAATATCTTAAATAGTTTTCAAATATATGATCAAAATTGGAAATGTCAACATGTTTAAAGTACCCTAAAATTATATTCATGTGAAAAATAGAAGAACAATTTTGTTTTTAATGCTAAACAATGCCTATACACAAAATTTAATCCAAATCATTAAAGCATATCTCAAGCAAATAGATTTGATGATCTCTTTTTTGCCCTTCAGTAAACTGTTAGCTGTCACGAGGATAAAAAAAGGTTAGGAATGAAGTTATCCGAGAAAGAGTTGAGGTACAGGGAGTGCATGAGATAGTGGAGGTAGCAAGTTTGAGATGGTATGGGCATGTAATGAGGATGGAAAAGGAGAGGGTGCCAAATAAAATGTTGGGAATGAAGTATGCAGGAAAAATACGTCAAGGGAGGCTAAGAAAGAGATGGGAGGAATAGAAAACAGAAATTGTTCAAGTGAGAGCAGAAGAATGGAAAAAATTAAAGGAGGAAGAGGGGTGTAAGAATAGAAGATGATGGAGGCACTTTACTAGACTGACGTGACAACAGGCTGTAAACAGATGATGATGATGATGATTATTATTATTATTAAACGAACCTTAATTTTAGGTTTGGATATTTAATTCCAAAAAATCTCCGGGGGACCTTATTAACCTAGGTACCAACTTTTAGACTGATTGGTAACATGGTTTCGGCTCTAGTCAAAGATATAGACAGACCGATGGCATAGTGATAGTAACTTTTTTGGTTTCAAGGGGTCATAAAACGTCGACATTTATCAAAACTTTGATTTTTTTTTTACGATCACAATACGATGGGTTCATAAGTTTCCTAAAAACTTGTGGACGTTCTTAAGAAACCGGAGATAAGTTCTCTTTTCCTAAGTTAACCTTCGATGGAGGTAATCCTTCACACTTTGAGCGAGAAAAGCTATTTCTTCAACCTCAGGGAGCATAATACACAGAGTGGGAAGTGCAGATGGAGACCGGGTCCAGCTTCCCTTTCTCTCTCAAACTTCTTCTTTTCTTTTTTTTTTGCCTCTCACAGTTTAACTCTCTTTCCTTCTTTCTCCATCAAGAGCAACTCCAGGGGCCGATGCATTATTAAGATAGGGTGAGAAATATGGGGGCAATTTTAGCTACGATAAGACGCTAATGGTTTCAACTTTGCACTCTATCGCCGGGGCCCTGAAATACGCATAAAATAATGGAAGGGAATAGAAGTTTTTTT